>LOJH01005105.1:0-15149 GCA_001685095.1 Ellobius talpinus
TTGGGGCTTGCCAGCTGTGGGGTACCGGGTGGGACAGAAACCCCAACAAGCCAGTCCTCCATGTTACACACACACATGTGTGCACACATATACACACACACACAAAGTTTTATAAAGTTGTCAAAAGAAAACTGGAAAACATTGTTGGTTGTTTTATTACTCTTTCCTCTTTGGGGGGACCTGCCACCCAGCTCCCCAAAAAAGTACATGGAAGTTTATTCTTACTTATATGTGCCCGGTCTTAGCTTGGCCTCCCATTTACCTTTTGCCTCTGTTTTTTTTCTCGCTTCTGCATATCTTACTTTCACTCTTACTCCATGGCTGGTAGTGTGGCTGTGTGGCTTGGTGGCTGGCCCCTAGTGTCCTCCTCCCCTCCTTTTCTGGTTCCTTGATCTCTTTTCTCTCTTTTTCTCCTCCTATTTATTCTCTCTGCCTGCCAACCCTGCCTCTCCTTTCTCCTACCTTGTAATTGGCCATTCAGCTGTTTATTAAACCAAGCAGGTGTTTAAGACAGTCACAGTAACACAGTTTCATAGAGTTAAACAAATGCAACATAAAAAACATGCAACGCATCTTTGCATCATTAAACAAATGTTCCACAGCATAAACAATGTAACACATCTTAAAATAATATTCTACAACAACAAAATATAACCCTTAGGAGAAATGTGGCATAGCAAGAAAGGAAAGACGGTAAGACTGACTAGATCCTGGGGATATTCCAGCAAGAGGGAGAAGCCTGGAGAGTCCCACTGAGGTCAGATTGGGTCACATTCAGCATGTGAAGAGCAGTAGATTTCAGTAAGAGATCTGGTTCAAAGCAGACCCCAATGCCTGGCTGCCCTGAGAGGCCTCCTTGGACCTCACTAACAGATAAATCTGTGACCACAGAACCAAGGCAAGAGGAGGAAAATGAGCCAAGACCTGAAGGTTAGGAGAGTGTGCTAACCTGGTGCATTCTGGGAAAATCACATTAATTTATGCTTTAAATTTTAGTGTTCAGAATATTAAAGTGAATTACCTATTAGCCAGAGAACCTTGGTTTGCATTGGTGTTATCTGTAAGTAATGCATTGTGCACTAATGAGCACTCGTTAATGATGCCCACTGCCCCCATGCACTGAAACCTCACAGAGAATTTAAATCCCAGCAAATAGACCCTCATTCCCCATGGGCTCGGCCACATTGGTTGCTCCTAACATTGCCAGGTTTCCCTCCCTGCTTTAACCAGGTCCCGAGTCTGCTTTTAGGGTGCTGAGCACAACAGCTGTGATGTGGCCCGGCAGATGTGGGGTTGAGATGTACAGCAACACATGAGGGCTATGCTGGCCCCTACTGGCTTCTGGCTGTGGCTTACGGTGTTCGCCCAGGTAAGCCTGAGCCTGACTCTCCCTCTAACTGTCCCTTGGCCTCCCCACTAGGGAGGACTGTGCTCTGGTGTCACCCACATGTTTCTCCTAGTATTGCAATGGGGTTCCTCCACCTCCCAGCTTGGGGCTGACTGGAGTTGAGGTGGATGTCCACATGCTCTCTATTGTCACATCCTGAAGCTGTGATGGGTGCCTCTCAGGTCCAGAATGAGAACGGACGCTACCTTTCCTTCTCAGTCTGCGGACTGCGGACCCCTTAGGCCCCACACAAGGTGTGAGGGCTGAGGCTACCGCTATGGAAGTCCAGCAGCAGCAGCTTCCCCTCTCCTCCACTTCCCTTCCACCGTCAAGCTAGGAGAGCTCTTGTCTGGTCTGGAAAAAGGAGGGAAATAAGGCTGGAACAATTTACCAATTGTTTCAATTGAACAAATAAGGCTGGTTAATTTGCCAATGGCTATTCATCAACCCAGAGCTTCTGTTCTTGGGGTTCAGAGACTTTTGATAGCTTGAGAGCAATGCTATGCATTCCCAAAGTCTATTCTGAACCTCGGGTATAGGACTCTTTCTCTCTACATTTCTCCCCTAAGAAGCCTGTTCCACGACTCCTGGGTGAGAGCTGGGACAAGCAGGCAAACATACGGCATAGCAAGGCATCCTGGTGAGCTCTGTATTTACTCTTAGTCCTGGCAAGGCCGCTGTGACGCACCGCTGCAGAACGGCAATGTGTGACAGTGGAGGTGGGCTTGGCTCACAGCCTGGATGCTGGGAACTCCGAGATCCAAGAGCCACATCTGAGGAAGCCTTCTTGTTACATCAGAGCCTGATAGAACCATAGGACGGTGAGGAGAAAAAATACAGAGGGAGCTGAGCGCTGAGCGCAAGTGTTACCACGCACAATGACCCTACTCCTACCCTACTCCTACGGAAGAGACAGGAATCCATGCAAAGGGGAGAGCGCCCGACTATGTCACAAGGTCCCACCAACAACACTGTGGCACTAGGACTTAAGTGCCTTCCTTAGGGTCACTATTGCTATAGGGAAACACCATGACCAAAAGCATGTTGGAGAGGAGAAAGTATATTTGGCTTACGCATCCACATTGTAGTTCGTCATTGATGAAAGTCAGGACAGGAACTCAAACAGGACCAGATCCTGGAGGCAGGAGCTGATGCAGCGGCCATGAAGGGTACCGCAGCTTACATTGCTCCCCCTGGCTTGTTCATCCTGCCTTCTTCTATAACTCAGTACCATCAGCCCAGGGATGGCGCCATGCACCATGGAAGGGGCCCTCCCTCATACAAACACTAGAGAAAGCCCTGCGGGCTTGCCCTACAGCCTCATCTTATAGAAGCATTTTCTTAACTGAGGTTCCCTCTCACTTATAGCTCTAGCCTGTGTCAAGTTGACATAAAGCTAGCCAGCACGCCAGCATGCGACCTTTGAGCCACAATCAAGCCACAGCAACAGGGTTCACACGCAAGTACCCACTTTATGCCAGTCTTTCAGTATCTGCTTCCAGCTGGACAGTTCCCTAGCCACTGAGAAGCATTGCCTCTGTAGACCAGACACGGTAGACCAATAGATTTCACCATGGTTTCCATCAGAACTATCCGGAACAGTTTCTAAAGTGTGAGGCTCACACCCTTTCTCAGTATTTTGTGCAGCTGAACTTTCTGTTTGTCCAAACACTCAACAACGGATGTCATGCAAGCAAATTGGGAGTCTCTGGTAGGGAAAGTTCAATTTTCTAAAAATTAGCTCTTTTGCCTTTGAGTGGAAAAAAACCCCTCAATTTCTGCAAATAACATACTATATTGCCAAAGCAGAGGAAAAAATAAGAAGACTGTAAGTCAGAAGTGTTTTGACTTTTGGTAATTTATAAGGTTTAAAGAACTAGCCCATTTGTCAGAGATGAATGATGTATTAATTGCCAGCCTGCTTGAGCTCGTGTAGAAGACTAGCAGGTTGGTTCTAGACGTGTCCTTAGTGTGCACAGTTCTAGTGTGTTCCTAGTGACAGGGTGTCTCAGCTTAAGATAAAAGTAACACGGATTTCAAATGTAACAGAACATGGGAAAGGAGGGAAGACAGAATGGAGAGAAGAAGACGTGGAAGAGAATTAGGCTGCAGGTCCTCTCCCTACCTGACATAATCGTCTGTGCTTCATCTTCTCTGTGTTGATGTGTGTGCGCAGGCTCAAGTGCACCAATGGCGTGTGTAGTGTCCTCCGGCACTCCAAGTAGAGGCTTCCTTCCAGGCCAAGAAGGCTTCTGTCTTCCACGGACTTGGGCTTTTGTTTGCTTATTTGTTTTTAAAGGCAACCATAAGTTACAGGTGATGCAAGGAGAAAAGTCACTGGCAGGAAGAATTGTGTCCCTAAAAGGCCCAACCCTTGAGTCCTGTATGCGTGTGCCTTACAGCCACAATTCTCAGCCTGTGGGTCGAGACCCTTTCATAGGAATCGTCTATCAGATGTCGGGTACGTAATGATTCATAACAGCAGCAAAATTACAGTTATGATGTAGCCACAAAATAATTGTGTGGCTGAGGGTCACCACAACATGAGGAAGGCTGAGAGCCACTGTCTGACCAGGTGAGGTGGACTTTGCAGGTGTGACTGCCTCAGTTACCAGCGGTGAGATGGAAAGCTGTCTTGAGTCGTCATGGACCCGGGACTTCATGCATGCTAAGCAAGCATTCTGCCGGCTAAGCTCCACCCCAGCCCACCCCAGCCCTAAATGATCAACTTTGCAGTCATATGACTTGGAGATCCATTGTAGCCAGGGCTGCAGGCTGATGATGCAGGTGGGATTCGACATACTTCTCATTACCTTTCCTGTGTAGTAATGCAGAGTTGGCATATGGTCCTTTCCACATGTACAGGTGTGTCTTTCCACACGACTGTGTAAGCAGATGTGGTCGAAGGTTCAGTGTCCCCAGTCCAATGAGAAGAGGTCAGTATTATTATCAATAATAAAACCTAAGACTGGCAGAAGCCAAATGTCCACATTCCAGAGGTTGGAGGAGGACAACTTCTCACATGATCTCTTAATTTCAAAAGCATGTCTTTTGCCGTGTTCACAAACACAACCCCCTGCTTGGAGACAGCGTGTATCTCTGCTTCCTTGGCCACTCTACCCCCTGCTAGACTTGTTCCCTAGTTAACACAGGGCAAGTGTCATCTAGCCACACATGGGACCTCAGAAAGGGAGGTTTTGTAATCGATTAAAAAACTCGACCTGAACTTGCATTTGACTTTTCCTTATGTTTAATTAAGTCTAATTAAACAATGCTGACATCTTCCTGGCACCTGTGGTGCAATTACGTTAAATATTTAATGCTTGTGAAGGATTAGGCTGTGCTCCTAATCTATAGCTGCAATCTGTTTCCTCTCTGGAGTGCTTTTAATTTAGTTCTGTCTTCATAGGATGAGTTACGTTTCAGAGGAAATTGTTAAGGACTTGGTCCCTGGACAAGCAGATCTATGCTCAAGGACTGGAGGGTTGAGATGCCATGCCAGAGTTGTTCATATTTGGGTTACTGCCCAGATGTGTGTTCCCAGGGAGAACAGCAAGGCCAGTGACATCAAGGACCATCAGGAACGTTTACAGGTTCATACAATTTCACATCCTATGGTGACTTGGATGAGATATGTTCCTCATGGTCATAGGCAAGTGAACACTTGGTCCCCAGTTGGCAGTCCTGTTAGGGAAGTTTAGGGGGTGCCATCTTGCTGGAGGAAATATGTCATTGAGGGTGGGCTTTGAGATTAAAAACCTTAAGCCACTTAAACTTCACTCTCTCTCTCTCCACATCATGTTTTTGGCTGAGATGTGGACTCTCTGCTTTGTCTCCTATACCCACACCTACCTGAAGTGAGATCCCACAAAAGTCTATTTAGTAATTTATTAAGGGGTGCAATGGAAAAAACAGTCTCACGAACACAGAACAAGGTAGACACTGCTACCCATCCAACGCCGCTGAACCGTCATTCCACCCGAGGGTGAAGAGGACCAACTGCAAGCTGCCTCTCCGCCCCCTGCTCCTGCTTCAACAAGGAGAGTACCTGATCCTACTCCTCCATTTTATCTGGTCACGTCTCCAGAGAAAACCACGGCCATGGAAAGTCCCTCCAAAAGTCATTGGCTAAGTGAACCAAGCTCCCCCAACATGTACTGACTGCTGCCATGCTTGCTACCATGATGGACCCTTACCCCTCTGGAACCATCAGCCCCAATAAGCTCTTCCTTCTCTAAGTGCCTCTAGGTCATGGTGTTCTACCACAGCGGCAGAAAAGGAACTAAGACACTCAGTAATAGCTGGAACGTCTTTGCAGCTCTCTGGCCATTTTCCCCAAAGGACTGTCGACTACATAATAACACCACTATTTAGCAACAACAACGATAATGACACAAAAATAATTTAAAAATGTATCTGTTAGGTGTCTACTCCTCCCCCATCTACCCATCCGTGCTGCTGCAGGGAAGCAAGGCCAGGTAACAAGAGTTGAGTACCAGGTTTAAGACATTCATTCCAAAATGAGACCATGGTTGAGGATGTTGGCAGCATGCCCTTCTCCTCCTGTGGAGGATAATATGATGCTCGTTTGCTCTTATGGGCAGGAAAGCCTTCTTACAAAAGAGATCCCAAGTGTTGTTCACATGGTAACAACTGGCATAGGACCCTGGGAGCCCAAAACTTGGCTTTGCTTCTCTCACAACATCTAAGCAAATTCAGCAACAAAAGATGTGTTCAGGTGGCAGCTTTCCCAGCTAGATACTGTCATAATTTCCCAGGTCTGTTTTTTTTAGAATTCTGTTTAGATTTATTTATTTTGTGTGTATGAGTGTTGCCTGAATGCATATGTGTGCACAGTGTGCAAATAGTGCCAAGGTTATCTATCTACATATTTGGGGACAGAAGTCAAAATAAATACCATTCCTTCAGGTTAAACTCCAACTCCCTTGGAAAAGACCCAAGATCAATCAGGAAACAGGATAATTGTGGCTGCTTTAGGGTCCATCTAGGGCTGGAAGACAAGACAGGCTTTGGTAGGGTCAGGCATATACGTGGGTAGGATGCAGGCTTCATCCAGAACCTGGGGGTCACCACCTGGAGAGAGGATGAAGCACACAGGCTGGAGATCTGCACGGGGAGTCCAGTTCTTCTCCACAAGCAAATGCTGGAAGAATGCACCCCTAAGTGAAAGTTAGCTGAGCCTGCTGGGCCAGCCATGAGAACCACGAACCGAACCGGCAGGCAGCTGCTCCTTCCACCTGTGGAGGAGGCCGAATGTGCAGCCACAGGATCTGAGCCTGATTTTCCAAAGTAACTTTCCACTTATGTAAAATTAATAGGGAGTTCGTTACGAAATCCGTGTGGCTCCTTATTAAACACTTCCTGTCACTGGAAACAGAAGGTGGAGGCTCCTTAAGCTGGGGTTTTGTTGCCCTCTAGTGAGAGAGGTCAGCATTATGTATGCAAAATTATTTTTGCCACTGCATAATTAATGCTAGGTGAGGGAGGGTGGAGGGAGAGAATCAAGCCCCGGCTGCCTAGTGAGGGTATGTGCACTCGCAAGCTTGAGTTTCTCCCTCTCCTAGCCCATCCCCCAGCCGACGTAGGTAACATATGGAACCCACTGTTTCTCTCCCGTCACTTTTGTTTCTTGGCAGGGAAGTTTAGTTTTATATGGCTATCAACAGGCAAAGATCCAAACATAAGGAATAAATCAACAGAGCTGATCCGAGGCATGGAGCCTTAATGCATAAGTGTATATTTAATGTGTCTGCCGAAAGAATGTCTAATTACCCTGTCATTGAACAAAGCACATGTTCAACGGTGATAAATCACGCT
This sequence comes from Ellobius talpinus, assembly GCA_001685095.1. NCBI lineage: Eukaryota > Metazoa > Chordata > Mammalia > Rodentia > Cricetidae > Ellobius > Ellobius talpinus. The sequence goes on from LOJH01005105.1 coordinate 7,226, forward strand.
ATCCTTTACTTCTGCACAACATATTGAGAGTTCGCAAAGCCACAGAGGGCTCTCTGCTCTATCTACCCAGCAGGACTAGCAGCACCCAGACCAGAGCAGGAGCAGGGAGCAGAGAGAGCTGGGGACGACCCAAATGCTGGCTTTCAGAGCCCAACAACCAATCATTTGGACAAGAAGCAAGTCATCTCCAAGTGACGCATCCTCTTCAGGGAGGGCTGTGTCTGCATTATTCCTTGCTGTCAGCAGGGTCTCAGAATCTGTCGTCTGCTGTCCTGATCTGGACATGCGAGGAGGCTGCACTCCAACATGCAAAGAGATGCCAAGGTACTTTCCAGAAAAAAAAAAAGGGAATCCACAACACAATGCCTCTCGACCTCTCAGGTGCAAGCTCGGACTGAGGACATCATCCCAAAATTTAGCCGTAGCTGTCCCTCTGCTTCCAAGAGGTGACAAGACTCAGTTACCACCAGGGATTGGGTCCCTGGAAATGTAACAGTTCCAAATGCAATTGCAGACAGCGGGTCAATGTAATGCACCATCATGTCCCTTTGGGGACTAATTTGGGAAAGTAATGGGAATGTGGTCCAGCCTGTCATGGGCAGGTACAAGGGTGGCCTAGAGGCCAGCACTGCAGAGGCCACTCTGGGTGTGACACCCAGTGTGTACTGAGCATACTGGATGTGTGCCTCTGCTGCAGTCATCCAACCTGACCATTTCGCAGTCTCCGACACATGCCTGCCTCCATCTCCCTCCATCTCCCAGGCTCTTGTCCCCTAGGTACCTTATAACTTCTCCCATAGACACTGAGGCCCAGGGCCAGACTGGGCGTTCTCATCACGTGCTGCAGAATGGGAGCCGTATCTGTCCTGTAACTGTACAGGACTCTGTCCTGTCCTTTAACAGGAAGAGCAAACACGAGTGTGCTCTGCCATGGGTCTGTCCTTTCCTAAGCGTGCGCTCAGAACAGCAGTCTGCTTCCTTGTGGGCAAATGTATTTCTTATTTCTTTGATTATGTTTGAAACAGCGTTTTTTTATTTACCGACACAGAAGAAAAGGCTTGACTGTGATGCCTCCATCATGCGTAAAATATATAGCCAGGAACATCAGCCCGTTTATTTGCTTTACTGGATTGAGATCTATAGACGGAAGGGAAAATGAAAAATAAAGATAAAAATCTATTTCTGATACCAGATTGGCTCTAAAATGTCAAAGTTTTCTTTATTACTTTAGTAACTATATATCCTTATTTATCTTTCTTGGTTTGTTTTCAAAGGCTCACGGACTGGCTGGATGCTGTTTCCATGTGTATTTGGGACTCTGTTTGCTGTTGCTAGTCTTTTATTGATATCCTTGAGAAAACTCTGTATTCCAGGCATGACATGGCCTTTGTTGTCTTGACATCAGAGCACCTATGACTACCAGTGTGGAACCCTCAGACGATGAGGCCCTCACAAGGCCAGATCCATGAACATTGCTTCATAGAAGGAGTAAGGTCATCAGACCCTTGTCTGAGATTCAAACCACTCCTTCCTCCTTCTCGTGTTTGGGGAAGGTACTAAGGTACTAGAGTCTATAAAGCTGAAAGGCCAGCTGGGGCTCACTTACAATAATGCTACTTTTGTGAGTTGTCACCTACACAGGGTGAACTTTCAGGTGACGAATCTGCCGGAGTCACTCACACTCCTGAATGTGACCCCAATAAACTGAGTGATTTGTCAGTCTAGATATAGGTGGAATCATGTCTTTATTCTGTTTCTGCTTTAAAAAAATAATAATAATCTGGGGTGGATACAAACAGATTCCCCAGGAAAAATATCACAAAAATCTCCAAAGGCAGCTGAGAAAGTGGTCAGAAAGCCAAGTAGGACCAGCACAGGCCAGTCCTTCGAAGTCAGGCAGCTGATCTAGTACCCCTGGCATGCTAACCCAGCATGCTTCAATAATGAATAAGGACTTTCCAGGCACTATGATCGTTACAGCACCAAGCCATTGATGGGCACACTAAATGCCAAGATTCTGCAGGACCACTTAGAGCCTTGGGTAGGACAGAACCCTAGAGCAGCTCTGCAGGCACTGGGAAGTTGAAGCCCTAAGCTGAGGCCCCTCTGCTCCCAGAACAAAGTGTGTCTGCTCAGTGTGGCTCTCCACAGGAGGCTGCTGCCCTGGTAGCGTGTGCGATGGAGGAGATGAAGGACAGGATGTGCTCTCTCCTGGCTTGAATAACGACTGGATCATCTACGAGATGCTCAGAGCCGGTGCCTCTTCTCTGAACCCTTGTCTCCAACAATCTGGCTTCAGGGAGAGAAAGGGATTGTTGGGAAGACCTGTGCCAAGATCTTCATCTGCAAGGTTGATACTCAGTCAGGCCAGCGCGTGGAAAACTTGAGCCCCCGAGGGATCTCACAGGCTGGACTGGGATCTGTCCTTTGATGAGTCCCCTGTTAATTAATCTTGTTTCTCAACTCGATGGGATTTACAGACACACAGGGGTGTGTGTCAGCAAGGATGACCTGAGGTGGGAAGATGTGTTTCTGAGTGTGGGCAGCACCATCCTGTGGGCTGGGGGCTTGGGCTGGATGAAGAAGAGCAGCAAGCTGAGAAGTCTTTAGTTCTCTCCTTCCTGACTGTGATATGACCTCACAGCCCTGCCCCTGGTTTTCCCCATCTCAAACCATGAGTAAACATTTCCCTAAGACTCTTTTGTCTGGTATGATGTCACAGCAGTGAGAACTATAGGGACTAGAAGTCCCCAGCACTGACATCCCTTCACGACATCTTTCAGAATCCTGTCGGAGACTGTCCACAGGTGACAGCCTTTGCAGTATTGAAACATCCCATGACACTTCAAGGTGGGTAAATTAGTCTAGAGAAGAAGTGGATTTAGGAGTGCAGGAGGGCATGGCCTGCTAAGTCTTCTAAAGGGCTTACAGCAGGACCAGAAGCTGCCTGACCTCCATCCAAGGCCTCTTCTGTGGAACCCGTCACCAATGGAAGCTTCCCAGCAGCCAGAAGAGAACATGAGTCACCATCTTGCCACATCCACCTCAGTTGTCCCTGAAACACCATTCTTTCCGTGCCCTGCTCCTTCTCAGATCTCCCACCAGAATCTTACTTGACAAATACTTACACAAATCTGTTCTGACAGGCACAGTGCTCTGCCCTGAGTGAGGACCACAAGCCTAAGACCCACACAACTGTGCCTCTAAGGCCCAGTGCAGGAGCAGAGAACCTGGGAAGGCTGGGTGAGGGGGGATTTAGAAGTAAGGACAGTGAGTGGCTGGAGAAGCACTGTGAACTTCCATTGCAAGCAACAAATTAGGACAGGATTGTCACTGTCCCTGGAGCTAGAAAAGTCTAGCTGTCATACCTCAGAGAGAGGGTGCTTCAGGCTTCAAATGAGTGTTGGATTCTAGGGATTCAGCTCAAGTCTCTGGGCTTCCAGGAGAAGCACTTTACTTGCTGATCATCTCCCAAGAACCTGCTCTCCTTTTGCAAAGATTTATTTATTTTGCTTATACAAGTGGTTTTTGCCTGTATGTATGTACGTGTAGATGTATTTCTGGCTGCCACAGAGGTCAAAAGAGGGTGTTGAATGCCCTGTAACTGGAGTTATGGATGGTCGTGAGTCACCTGGGAACCAAGGTTCTCTACAAGAGCAACAGGCACTCTTAATCACAGTGCCATCTCTCCAGCCCCTCCCAAGCCCTTTTTAAGCATTGATTTTTTTTTTGTATTGTCCACCCAGCCATATCCAGGAAGGCTTAGCAATGGGCTGTGACTGTATGGAGCCTGTGCTACTTCTGCATGAACACTGAGTGACTCTGGGACTTGATGGCCAGTGGATTCCTGGAGGATGGAAGATTACATGAGCAAGGACTGGCATGGGGCATGGATCCTGGCCTGGTTTGTTTGTCTCCTTGTTTGCGTGCTTGCTTTGTTTTGTTTTTCAGTCTTTGTTTGTATACTCAGCACGTCCTCCCTGTCAACCAAACCCAGTGCATGGCAGCCGCTGATGGAGGTAAAGTGGTTGCTGAGGGAGACTGAGTGCTCGCCCTTGAAATACAAAAGATGAGTGAGGGGGGGACACTGGTGCATCCTAACATCTACTAACAGTGTGACAGTCACACTCATGACTTGGAGCAAATCATGCTTGAACATTTGGAGGGTCTGACCTTCAACCTTACCAAGCCAATCATTTGCCCAAAACCCACTCATTCCAGAATCCCAACTCTCTGACGCACTGTCAGACACACAGGCCCCTCTCACCTCTGCCAGCAAAGGGGACTGAGGTTCCCAGCTTTCCTCAGGAGAAACAAGCCTGTGGACTGGTGTTCCCAGCAACTTGTCCATAAAGCCCACAATAAGACAGAGGTTTTAGCCCAGAATAATCACAATAAACCACACTTGGCATTTTTCACTCATGAAGTTGCAGGCAGGAGAATGTATTTACATTTTCTGTGCCATAAATCAAAGGCAAGATAGCATTGTCCCTAATTTATCTTGCAGACTGCTTGGATGGTATCTTGCCACTGCAAATACTTTTAATATTTCTTAAACAGCGGAAGATAAACGGGTCATGAATGCTGAATGTGGCAGTTCTTTTCGTGCCCCCGAACTTTATTTCAAGGGACAGGCTTTCTTTTCGCTTCAGTTTTTAAGGAAAATAATATTCAAATTATGTCAAGCAAGCACTAACCATCAACATCAAAATACTGGCTCTGCTCAAGCCTGCCTTTGCGACAGGCAACACCAGCCACCGTGATCGTGAGTAGCCGGGTGCACAGAGCCCATGAATTAGAAATCAAAATTGTGTGTTGTTTTTCCTGGATAGGCACAGAGCAGGATACTAGAGGCCTGAGGGAAAATGAGCTTTCAGAACGATTCCGTCCATCACATTGCTGAATCAGCAAAAACTGCCTGCTTCCCAGCACCCCTCTCTATCTGTCTGCAGTGATGCCCTCACAGAACACAGCCAGCAAGACTGGCCAAACGGTGGCCTAAAAATCACTTTAACTGCAGGAAATTGTCACTGTTTTGGGTTCAGGTTATTCGGACTTTGTATCCATGCAGCAGGGGTTAGACTTGAAGGAAATCTCTACAGTCTTCATGAGGAGACTCCGAGTTAGCAGACAAAACCCACTACAAATATAATTACTGAGGAAACAGGTATCCTGCTGAATGTGCATGCTGTTTCTAAGCAGGTTGGGGACATTCATTTTCCTACAAATTCCTATTATATGCTAATTACCAACCATATTAACCTGTGTTTAAGTTTCATTATGGAATAATATTGCTTCTTATAATTAAAAATCTAAAGCCGAAGTGTCTAAATGAGAAGTGAGGTGGTTATCTCGGTCCGCGTTTTCTGTGGGTGGAGACAGTTTGCCAGCACCTACCTGCCCTCACCAAGTGCACCCACCTGGGCTTCTCAGAGGTGAACTCTTATGGGGGGTAGCCTGGATGAAGCAGAGGCTCTTTCAAATCCTCAGGGAACTTCTGCTGGCACTCATGAATGGCTCTCGCCCCTTTGTGGAGTTTGGTGCCTATAGCCAGATCACCATTTCCTGAAAGGGTGGGCTTGGCATTATTTGGAGTTTTTCTAACCTCTGAGACTATATGCTGTCCCTTGCTCTAAAGGCCTCTCAAGTGAAGCCAAGAAGCTGTTTGGGAAGGTGGGACACCACACTCAGAAGTGCTCAGGACATCCCAAGGGCTTCTTGTGGGATGCAATGGTTTTGACAGGAAGCAACAGGAGTGAAGGGAAGAAGATATAGAGGTTCATGAGGGGCCTTTTCTTCACAGATGTTTGTGAGACACACCTATATGGTGGTCTTCATAAGCCTTAGCCTAAAGGTGAGGCTCTCAGTTCCAGCAAAGTCTCAAGTCTGATCTTGGGTAGAGCATCACACAGCCCCTTGCAGGATCCCTCACACAGACACTGCAGGATCTCTCACACAGACTTGCAGGGTGTCTCACACAGACACTTGCAGGGTGTCTCACACAGACACTTGCAGGGTCTCTCACGCAGACTTGCAGGGTCTCTCACGCAGACTTGCAGGGTCTCTCACACAGACTCACAGAGTCTCTTACACAGCCCCTTGAAGGGTCTCTCACAAACATGGATGTAAATACAGTGCACAGTGGAGACAAGTCAGGGAGTAGTTCATGGCCAGTAACCCTCCAGTCATGCTCTAACATGCAGTCTCACCTGGTACAGGAGTGGAATCTCCACAAGGCCTTTGTGGGGTTCTTTCCTATAGAGCTTGGCTCTTCGGGGGAACAAGGCCGCAGCTGAGTCCAAGGCCTGTAGGCTGCATTGGAAGCTGGAGACCTACAATGCCAGAGACCTAGTTCAGAGGCCAGAAGAGTCACCAGCATGAAGAGGTAATATTGGTCAGGAGAGACGCTCTCCTATTCCCTAGAGGGTGAGGCTTTTTGTTTGAAGCCATCTGTTGCAGAGACCTTTCCATTTAAATCTCAATCTTACTCAGAAACTTCCCCTCCTAGACACACACAGAACATTGTCTGACCAAGTGTCCAGGACACACTGTGGTCCAGTCAAGGTGACATGTGGATCTCAAAGACGTTCTGTTCCCTGTCTTCCTTGGTTGAGATTCATAAAAATTTATCCTTTAGTCTAACTGTTGTAGCTCGTGTTTGCAATTCCAGTCCAGGAGAGGCTAAGGCAGAAAGATTACCGTGAGTTCAAGGCCAGCCTGGGCTGCATAGCAAAACCCAGCTCTATAAACAATAAGCAAACAGATAGAAAGAACCCATCAATAACCACATTCCAACAAACTAAAGAATACCTAAAGGATGACTGTTGTTCTTAGATGCCACCAAACATGGCATGGCTTGGTCTTACCCTCCTGGGTCCACGCATCTCCTCCCTCCTCTCCCCATCGTTTGTGAGAACCACTGGCTCTATCTGCCTCCAACTCACAATAAGCAAACAGCCCTAAGGGACTGTTCAGCCCACAGCTAAACCAAACTCTCACAGTAAGTCCTTGGCTCTAAGGGTTATGAGTGTAACAGGGTCATTGATGACAGAGCTGGGCTGCCTGCTCTAGGTCACAGCCCCGGAGGACAATGACAGGTAGCTGTGCTAGGGTGGTCTGGTGTATGGGGCTGAAACCTTTTTCCATTTCCAGAATACTCTTTGCTGGTCCAGGAGCATGTCTATGAAGCAGAAGCCAATGTTTTCACCTGATGTACGCTCAATTGCCACTACTTAAATAACTCACACAGCCTATTTCCAGCTCCAAGTCATTACTGGTCACTGTCCAGATTGAGGAAAAGTAGAAAAGATCAGAACTTCACGCTGTCCCAAATACTATTTCTCATGTCCTGCTGACAGATAATGAGACCTTTACCCCTTGCTTCTATCTGAGTAGTCCAGTGTGTCTTTCTCTGTGTGTCCCCAAATGCACATAGACAGGGAACACACCTGTGGACCTTCTCCAGCGAGGCCAAGAATCCCCTGACTCAGGGTCCACAGGATGCAGTATGGAGCTGGGTACAATGAATTCTCCAGGTTCTTAGTCAGAAACTCCAACAGCCAAAGACATAGCTCCATTTGTTTTTACTGTCAGCTAGCCTGGGCAACAGTACCACCACCTCAGCCTGAATCTGAGGCCAAGCCTTTACTGCAGATGTCTGTCCCGGATACAAAACGACAGAGTGACCGACCTCGTTGTGCTCATGTTAGAAAAGGCAGTGACACCCGCGGTCATCCACCCGCGGTCATCCACCCGCGGTCATCCTCCAGCAGCCCAGGCCTGCCCCAGTGCTCCACTTGCCACCTGGTGGGCTTTTTCCTGATGAGTGCTGGCCACTGGCCACCCTACTCTCCAGCTGTCCTACACACTGGTCTGGGCTCTCTCTCTCTCTCTCTCTCTCTCTCTCTCTCTCTCTCTCTCTCTC
>LOJH01005105.1:15205-31142 GCA_001685095.1 Ellobius talpinus
CTCTCTCTCTCTCTCTCTCTCTCTCTCTCTCTCTCGCACTCACGCACACACGCACGCGCACACACGATTTCTCTTATCCACACACATCTCAAGGCATGTGTGCACAGGCTTGTTAGCCAAGCCCCATGAACGTTTTAGCTCAGTGCCCTACCCGCTGCTAGAACTCTGAAACTCTGAGGCTTGTCACTCCCATCAGGCATTTAATGAGAAGCGCTGGAGTTTAGCTTCACTCTGCTTGCAAGCAGCCAACGTGCGCTCACGCCCTCCTGGATATGGTTTTCCTAGGATAACTCCCAAGGAAACCAGGTTACCTAGAGTTCCAAGAGGTAACCTCGAGGCTGCATCTCAGAGTCACAGCTGCAGGGAGTGCTAGGCCCTTCCCCAGATGACTCCCCAGGAACCACCCAGCAATGGGCTACCCCACTCGTGCCACTATGCCAAATGCCAGCAAATCCTTTCCGTATGTCTGGTCCAAGAGCATCATCCTGGAAGAGCTCAGATGGTTTGTAGTAGAACCTGACTGTGTACTCCCTGGATATACTGGGTTAAGAGAAATAAGATTCCACATTGCTGACGCAGTCATTGTCCCTGTGGCCAGGACAATCACGGCACAGCCTCCTTTAAGAAGGAACATGAGTTGCCCCTCCAGTTCTCTGATTGACATCTGCTGTAGTATTCAGGGAGGAAATGATCCCTCCTCTTCCACAAAATGAAGGTTTTGGTGGATATGCATTCTCCCTGAACCAGGCCAAGCAGGTGCTCCAGCATCAGAGTTATGATGCTCCGGAGACCAGAATGGAATCGGCAGTTCCTGCAGCTGATCTCAGCTCTCCAGCAATGTCCCCAGAGCCTGAGGAGCAGAGAGCACACCTGCAATTACGAGCACGCGGCATCATTTTGCTTAAAAATAATGTGTTGAGTTGTAAAGGAAGAGAAGCAGGAGGGAGGTGGTGGAGAGGATACCTGGCCCTCTGCCACGAGCCCTGGCAAATAGAAGCCCTGAGGGTCTGCGTCTCCACCCTCCTTCCCAGCTGCTGGACTGAGAAATGAGGAAATGGGAGGAAGAAATGGGGATGGATGATTGCTTCCATTAATAGCACAAGGAACTTAGCCTCCTCACTGACAAAGCAAGCCCATGTGTGAGGGGTCACCTAGCTAGACTCAGAGACGCACCAAATCTCTAGACATGGGGAATCAGCGCTTTGGGGGTCTCTGCAACCAAAACTGGGGCTGTCTTCTGAGGCTCCACAGCATTGTTCCATGACGGCCTGCCCCTTTTGCACCCCCTGCAATCCTCTCCAGCAATCAATCTGCCCATCACATCAAGCCAATCCTTACCTATCTACCAGGTTACACTGGGTTTAGGTCCTGTGAAAGAGTTTGGTCTCTATAATAAACTTGATAGGATATAGAATCACCTGGAATACAGGCCTCAGGACATGCCTGTGGGGCACATCTTGATCACATTAACTGAAGTGGGAAGATCTGCCCACTATGGGTGGCACCATTCCCTGGCTGGGATCACCAACCGTGTAAGTGGAGACGGGACTGAGCAGCAGCGTGGGTTACTCTCTGCTTCCTGACCTCAGGTGCATGCAACAGGCTGCTTCAGACTCCCGTCACCTTGACTTCCCGCCATGATGGTCTGCACCCTTGAACTGTGAACCAGAACAGACCCTCCGTTTTTATGTTGTTTTGTCAAAGTGTCTCATCACAGCAACAGGAAAAGCAGCTAAGACAGGTCAGTTTCTGAAGGGCCAAGGGACGCCCCAAGTCCTATTGCCTGCTAATTGGGTCCTCCGATTTCCTCTATCCTGTCTTCCAAAGGAGCTCAAGTCACCACAGGCTTCTTCACAGCGAGGAGCAGAAACAAGAAAACTCACACAGAGGGCCTGTTCTGGTAACTGTGGATCAGTCCAGAGCAGAAGGCAGAGGCAGCTGCCTGCCTCTTACAGGACTCTCACACTGTAGCGCCTCAGGTGGAACCGTCAGTGCCCATCTTCAAGAGGCGTGCGGAGGTGTGTGAATGGCAAGCAGCACACAGGCTGGGCCCGGGCCACTCTCAGAAGCGAAGGAGCCATTAGAGCAGCCGGAGCACTGGCAAGATGAAGACAGAACACTCTAATATTGCTTCATGGGCTCTCAAGGACAATATTGAAGGCAATTCTCTCTGGGATAAATCAGCTGCACAGAGCACCATGATACCGGGTGAAAATACATCTGCCACAGAAAGCTAAATGGCATGCAAGCCCCTTATTGTCCAAAAAGCCCATCTCTTTATCAGGGCCAACTGCAGTTGCTGCAATCGCAGAGGGTTTGCCTGCTCCGGTGGCATTAGGAGGAAGCATCCTGCTCCTGGAGCATGGAAATAATTGGCCCTGGTGGAAAGTGAAGTCGTACCCCAGAGTGCAGAGAACAACATTTCTCCGCTGCTGTTATAAAGCATCGTGTTGTGTGTATGCGTGTCTGCTGTGTGGACGTCCATGCACTAGATGTGTGTAATGGCCAAGAAGGTCAGAAGAGGGCATCCCACCTGGAATTACAGACAGCTATGGGTCCCCATGTGGGTGCTGGGGATAGGAGTCAGGTTCTCTGCAAAAGCAGCAAGTTCTCTCGCCCATGGAACCATCCCTGTGCAGACAGGAACCAAGGATGGGTGATTTACTGGAACCCAGTTCCCCTGGTTTCAGCTTCCTGAAGCCTTCCTTGGGGTTCAGCGGGTTATAGATGCTGGCCAGGCAGAGGGATCTTTCTGAACGATGAGGTGTGGGATCCACTTGGTCTGCAGTGGGCAGGTCCTTTTCTCCTGGGGAGGAAGTGTCCCTCCCAGGCATCCAGTCCTCTTCTTGATCTGTCTTGAAGTCTAGCCCCTCAGTAAGCCAAGTTCTTTTCTGGGCTTGAAACCCAGACCTGTCCCATGTCCCACCTCAGACTCTCAGCTATGAGTGTGACTCCCAGGGAAACCTGTGCCTCTAGGAATTGCAGACACCCCTTCTGGTCACCTGGTTTAAATCCTGCTCCCTTCAGTATATGCAAGCCACCTATAGCAGGGTCCTCTGTCTCCAGAGGAGGGTATCTGTACCCGCTGGAAGCCTGGGGATCGGAGGATGGGTGCTATGCACAGGGTGTGGGCAGAGGACTCTGAGCACTGCCTGTGTAGTTTTCCTGGACTGGAGTCCTCTGCAAAGGAGGGAAAAGCAGCAGCAAATGCCCAAGCGGCCTAGCCTCCTCAGATCACCTCAGCTCGAACCTCCAGGACTGAGCCCTGCATCTCCCTCATGACTACACAATGATGATGGTGTTTCTTTCTCACCCGCGTTAAGTGTTTAGCAGGAAACCCATGGAGAGGCACCACGGGCAGTGGCTAGCTCTACTGTGCAGACATTCAGCTCTCTCTTTTAGCCAACGAATAAAAAGGGGTGTTTAGAAATCTCAACACTCGCACTGCAAATCGCTGAACGGGCTATTTCCCAGGGGAGAGCAGGAAGCCCCACGGCTCCCTTCTCCAGGGAGTCATCCACAGTCTGCTCAGAGGCTCCTGGCCCAGCACATCCCATGAACTCAGCTCCTCATCTTTCTCACACACTGTGTGGAAGACGTTGCTCTTTCCTTAAAAAGGCCATGGGGTAAATGCTGGCCCAGGCCCAGGAGGACCATGAATTTAGCTTCTGTTTAGATTTCTGGTTCTTTTATTGTAAGACACTCCTCATGAGCTGCAGTAAACACAGCTACTCTAGGTGGCCAAAAGGAAAAGCACTCCCACAAACCACACTGCCATTCTCATATACATAAACCATACACGTGTGGGCTTCCATATATGCACTGTTGAGTACAAGTGTGCACATGGGGAAACATGCATTCATGAAAATGCACACACACACACACTCAAACATGCCACCACAGACTGGCCACACATGCTTATGAGTCTATACATATATACACATGAGTACAGAGAAAGAGCTGTGTGTACATACTGTGTGCCCACACATGTAGATTTACATACAGGTGTATGCACATGCATATAGGTACGCATCACACAAGTGTGTATGTACAAATATGTACAAAACAGATGTAAGTGCACACAGGCATGAGCATATGTACACATGTACATACAAATGTACCCATGCGGTCACATACACACAGACATATACAGAGATGTATGCATGTATCACTGGCATGCAGTTAGACACACATAAGCACACATGACAATAATGTATTCACATGAGATGTATACAAATGAACACTGGCATGCATATACACACATGCGTCTATGCATAGGAATGTACATGCAGAGTTGTGCCCACATAGGGATACATTCACACATGCCGACACACATACACACAAACAGAGGCATATTCAAATAGACAGGTACACATATCTGTGCATGTATACATAAAATACTTCCATGTAACCACATACACGCAGAGAAACACATTCATGCACACACATACAGACATGCACTCCAAACAAACACCTGCAAGCAGAAGCGGACATAGAGAGAAAGCTTCATTTAGTTCTTTTTCCGCTCAGGATGGTTTGACTACAGACTGGTGGCCGGAGGCTACACAGAGCCTGAACACGGGAACAGCCCTCCGGCTATGTCACAACAGGCCGGAGAATCAGATAGGGAAGACAAGCATATGCCAGGGTGCAGGCATGAGTGTTGGCCTCTCTTGACAATGTCCGACTGTGGGACACTGCCACCGCCCTTAAGGATGTTGGAGTCCTGTAACCTAATAACGGTCACTAGGTCCCACTTCTTCAGCATTCCATCATGCTGACGCCACGCTGAGACGACGGACGTTCAGCACATGGGCCTGAGAAAGCAAAATGGCACCCAAACCCCTGCAGAACTGTTGACAGTGGGAGTAGACAGAACACGCCAGCCTCCCGCTTAGTCTCTGCCTCAGCGCAGCCACTGTGACATTCTCAAAAGAAAAAGGACCTCCTAGGAAAATGTGGTTGCTGAGATCTGCCATAGGGAAGTGAGGTGCTCTCTTCCCGGAGGTGGAAGCCCTCTGAGGAAGGGGACATGGAACAGGAACATATCTGCCTTGGGCACCACTTCCAGGTCCCTGAATCGCTAAGTGCTCCACACCTGCATCCCACAGCTGGACCCAGAACTAGTCCAACAGAACACAAATTGTCACAATTTGCCTAATACTTTGACAGGACACTGAGCCAGGAAATCTTGATACCCAGGGCTTCCAANNNNGGGGGGGGGGGCTCACTTAGCGTCCTTGCTGGAGATGAATTGCTCCTGAGAGGCAGCTGCAGTTTTAGGGAAAGCACTAAATCATAGCTCCTTACGTCTCACCTTGTTGAATTTATGAGCAGAATGTAGCATGTCTTGACTCTGAAATAGCCAATTATAAATCCAGAAAGACGATCAGCTTTGGAGTTCCCAAAAGCTAAAGGTGTCTCCCTCCTCTTAAAAGAATAAATTATGCCAATTAGGGCTAGAAGGCTAAAGAATGGGGTTTGAGAAACTTAAACAGGAAATCAAGCCTTTCAAATGGGCATTTATTGATTTACTGATCCCTGCATATTTGTGAGTGTGTGGGTGTGTGTACATACACTGTGCACCTCCTTCCTCACCTGATGTTTTCAGTCAGGCCTGTCACTGACCCTACAATTCACCAAAACTAGCTATAGTGAGCCCCACGGATCCTCCTGTGTCCCCTTTCCTAATGCCAGGATTATCCAGTTTTCACATGGATGTAGGAGATGTGAACCCCAGTCCTCTGATTTGTGAGGCAAGCACGTGACTGACTGACAACCCCAAAGAGTGGGAATGGCAAAAGCGACTGGATCAAACAAAAGCTAGGTTGAGTTGTTTTCTCCCAAGCCACAGGGCCCAGATCTCATGCAAGTTTGATACGTTCTGCAGAATGAGTGTCATCGCCAGCCCTGTGTGCCTTACAATCACTCATTCCATATAATTAGCTCTCTCCAAGACCCTGAAAGTTACGTGAGCAACATTGTATCACACCATGGGGACAGGCTGTGTGTGGACTGGGCACCAGTGGTCTGAGGTTTTGGCCACATTCCTTTGTCATTATGCAGGGGACAGAAGGAGCCCATTTCTGTAGCACCACAGAGTGTGCAGGCTATATGACTTGCTAGTATTGAAGAGCAAGAGGCAAAAATACATAACCAAGTGTGATTTAACAGAACTGACATGCCATTTATTCAACTTTTCTTTAGAACCCCATGTTTTCGAGCACCGACCTCATTAAAAAGTCTGCGAGCAGGATGAGGTCTGGGTCCCGTATATATTAATAAAATCATCGATTTTCATGGAGCCGACTCCTCGCTGGCATCGGGAAACCCAAGAACGCTATGTGCAAACATCGCTCATGTCAATTTCCAGTGTACTGCTGTTAATATCTAATTCCGAGAGCACAGCTTTCATAGGTAAAAATGAATTGCCAGAAGACACTGCACTCCCATCCCACATTTCTATTTCAAACACACATCTTTACAGATAGTTTATCCAAATACTGTCCGAGATTCCTCTCTATTCCAAATAGAATGGCTGTTTGTATGTTTAGGGGTATATGTGGCTAGATTAATTTTTTAATGACAATCCAATTCACATAGATTTAAAATGAGGTCATGTTGGGTGCCTGGATAAAACAGCTTCCATTGAAGACTTAGCAAGGGTGGAGGGTGCAGTCTGGAAGCCCCCAGGCCTGAGCTCCTGCTGACATTTGCAGTGGACCCTCTCCAGCAGCAGCAGCCCTGGCAGCAGTGCTGAAAGCTCACTGGACTGGGATGTTAATAAGAACCATTCCAGGAATTAAAGCAGAGAAATCAAGGACTTGAGTGGGAGAAACTAATTGTTCACTGGAATTTTTGACTGAATGGTAGGTCAAGTAATATTAGCATCAAGTACAGAGTGCAGCCCCAACAAGTAAATAAAAAATGGGTGCGTGCTGAATGCATTTGCTTCAAAGGGCACCAAGTCCAACCTAGTGAATAAATTTCTGGGTGTGGATGCAGCCCTCTGTGTGTGTGAAGACCAGCAGAGCAGACAGGGAGGAGTCGAGGGAGGAGAAGAGAGAAGCGACGGGCATCCAGTCAGATCAGACTTCCAATAACTATGTAGGCTCAGCAATGCATTACAAGATAGGACGCCACCCTCATTCCAGAAGCAGTCCCAAAAGCCATCTAAGATCGTGCAAATATAAAACTCAATGCATCCACAGTGGGTGCTGTGTAACTGACCTGCTGAGGAGGAGGTTGGGGGAACAACCTCAGGATGACTGGAGACAGTGGAAAGAAGATGCGCTTTGGCAAGGTCCTTTGCTGACTCTGTAAATGGGAATGGTTGATTTTGTCAGCTTGACTACATCTGAAATCACCTGAGAGATTCACCTCCTGGGTGTGCCTGCCAGGGAGCTTCTAGCCTGGGTTAACTGAGGTGGGAGGAGCCACCCTGAGTCTTGAGCAGCAGCATCTTCTGTGCTGGAGTCCCAGAATGAATGGAAAGGAGACAGTGAGCTGAGCACCAGCGTTCCTCTCTGGCTGCTTCCTGACTGTGCGTGCAATACGGCCAGCTAACACCCCCACGGTGATGGACTTCACCTTCAGACTGTGACCCAGAACAAACTCTTCCTTCCTTGAGGTGCTTTGGTAAGGAATGTTTTATATAGCATAGAGAAAACTACCTAATACAAACCAAATTCAGTGAAAAGATTCTTGGTTTTCAATGAAAATTAAGATCTAAGGGCCCCGTGGCCACCTTCCCACACAGCAGAACTTCTGCTCTGCCTACAAGGAGTGAGAGAGAAAGGAATCCTTCGCTTGTTCTGGACTCCGTCATGTTTTCTTTCCTCACCAACTCATCGTGTCTGACCCTGAGACACACTTGACCGTGGGAGCGTTTGAAGGAGACAACAGAGTTGACACCAGCCGTCTTCCCTAACAGGCTGACTGGACATCACTGGAGCTTGGCTGGAGGGCTGGAAAGTGCGAGTGGCCTTGGCTCTGATCTGTTTGTGCGCGACGATGGCCTTCTTTCTATCTTATTGGAAAGACTGTGTCGCGGTTGTAAGAGCCGCCGTGCTCCAAGCTGTAAGGGAGAAAATCAATTTCTCTTCTGCGGGGCTCACAATGCACCTGAAATTTTACCTGAACCAAGTAAACAAAATTGTCACCTAACTTGAATGGGGAAAGAGGTGTTAGAAAAACTCTTTATCGCTCTACTTCTGAGGCTCCTATTATTATTGAAGTCTGGCTGGGTTTTTCAAGGGATGGGTTATTAGGGGGCAGCTTTAAGATGAAACCATTCTTCAGAGATTATAATAGAAACATTTTAAAATTTAAATCAGTGGTGGAAGATTGAAGTCATGCAGTCGAGAAGCTGTGATTTTTTTCTGTCTTTTTTTTTCTATGAAATATCCAGCCCACTCTGGCACCTGCCTTGAAGTCCTGCTGTCTAAACATAGGCTGGTAGGCTGGTAAAGCAGCTGAAAAGTGAGTCAGTGACCTTGAGTGTGCCAAGGTCATGGTAATCATCTGTGTTTTTCTCCGGATGTAGAGTCCATGGCACTGCTGCAGCAATGCTCCCAGGAGGACACAGCAAGGACAGCAGGAAGATATGTCTAGCTCCTTGGTAGGAGGAAATCCAAGTCAATCAGCCTAGACTCTTGTCTATGGCACAAGTACACCTAACCCTAACTCCAATCCTGAGCCCTAATCCTACCCCCAACCCCAACCCTAACCCTCTATGGTCATCTAAATGTCTGAAGCAGTGATCTTCAACCTTGAGTCTAGACTTCACCCCAAAGAGACCATTAGAAAGCACAAATATTTACATTATGATTCATAAAAGTAGCAAAATATAGTCATGAAGTAGGAATGAAAATAAATTTATGGTTGTGGTCAACACAGCATGAGGAACTGTATTAAAGGGTAGCAGCATTAGGAAGGTTGAGAACCACTGATCTAAGGGGAACCCTGACAGAACCAGCTTCAGAAAACATCCTGGATACCATGTCTCAGGTTATTGATATGTAATTGATATGACATGCCTTCATGATGTGCTGTTCTGCACATTCAGGGCATGTTGGCTGTGATCCAAGTGTGCTACTCTGATGCCTGGCACATGACAGGTGGCGGCCTGCTGGCACTCGGGGTTGTGAAAACAACAGAGACAATAAGGGTGTCAGATCCAACTACACCTAGGTGGTGACTACACAAGTTTTTCAACCCTAAGCTTTATAAAATTAAAATGACAATACCTGTTTTGAAAGAATTCCACAAGGAACTGAAAAGTGAAACTGGAAACAAGCTTTGTTATTGTTGGGTTATTTAGTACAAGTGGCCAGCTTGCCCAGGATCCATCTCAGAAATCCACTAGCTGTGGCCAAATGGATGGAACAGTAGTAAGAATAGAACAGTAACAGGAGACCGTCAACCAAGGATTTAGGAAAAAGGGAGAATGCCAAGGATTGCCCATTTCCTGTCCACCCAGGGAACAGATCCTACAAAGGAAGAATGCCAGATGTGTGCCATTAAGAGACAGACAGCTTGGTGCGCAGGCCCTAGCACGAGTTGCCAAAGGACCTGTTTCATACTGCTCTCTAGACCTTTGTTATCATCCCATAATCTTGTCTACTGTTGGACAGTGCCTCTACAAAACTGGGAGTCATAATATAAATGTATATTATAAAGGGGATTTATTAGATTGCCTTACACAATGGGGCTGAGTAGTCCCACAATGGCCGTCTGCACCTTTATGAGGCCAAGAACTCGGTAGCTTCTCATCCCCTGAGGCTGAACAAATCAGCAGCTCTGGTGCTGAAGGACTGGGGGATTCCTGGGGAGCCATTGGCTAAAGACTCACCCTGGAAGGGTGAAGAAGCAGCACCAACGGGAAAGACCCACTCACCAATAAGAAGCGAGAGTAAGTAGACAAGCCTTGCTGCTTCTCGGATAGCTTTAAAATCTGGGCCTCCACCCATAGCTTCGGCCTCCTCCATGGAAATACTCTCAGAGACCAGCCAGAGGCATGTATGTCTCTTGATTGGCCCCAGAGTCAATGGAGTTACAGCAAAGATAAGTCATGACTGGGGCTGGAAAGGTGGTTTAGCTGCTAAGAGTGCCAGTACTTGCTGCTCTTTCAGAGGACCCAGGTTCATGTCCCAGCACCCACATGGTGTGTCATAGCCAGCTGTAACTCTAGTTCCAGAGGATTCAGTGACCTTTCTGACTTCTGCAGGCTCCTGCATCATTGTAGTGCACATACATATGTTCAGGTTCACACACATACCCATAAAATAAAGTAAATTCATGTTTTTACAAGAGAAGACATTGCCTTACAATTACAGTTTCCATCCACAGGGAAGATGGTGTGAATTTGGCAAAATCTGTAAAGACTCATACAACTGTCCACAGGACTCCAGGGTGCTGGGGACTTCTGTTTACCACAAAGAACCAATGTTGCCACAGGGCAAAGACATTGTCACTTTTCTGTGATACCTGTGTGAACTAGTCAATCTTTCAGGACAAACAGTGATGGCTGAGAAGCCCCTATTAGAACAGGTGAGATGTCCTCTGAAACACCCCCAAAGTCCATTCATGAGAACACCAAGGAAAACGCATAACCAGAGTACAAGGAGAAGGCTGAGGGGTGCATCACCCAGTCCAACCTTTGTGGGGCGAGCTCAGTGGAAACCAGGAGAGATGAGGAGCTGTAGTTTTGTGGGATTCTGGGAGTGCAGCCTCCAGAAGAAAACGGAGCCACGCTTCTTTTGACTGACACAGTCTCTATTCAACTGGCTCGTTGTCCATATTAAACCCACCCAGCAGATCTAAGCATCTGCACTGCAAAGAGAAGCAAGTCCCAAGGTGCTCACCACTCTTGCTAATTTGCACAGCCAAAAGCCCACCCATCAGGCTCACTCACTTGTTTGGTCTGTCTCATCTGCAAACACTTGAGGCATCCTCCTGCTGTCCACAGGGTGAGACTTGGGTTCAGCTCTTCAGCTGGTGACCTCATTCATCTAGAATGAGAGTTAACCTCTCCAAGCTTCTCTGGAAGTTACTTGAATCGGAAACTAAGGACTTAACATGTTACATTAACAAATATCCCTGCAATGAGTTATTTCTTCCTCCATATGCTTACTTGGAGGAATTACCTTTCACTCTGACTCTGGAATGTCTTCTGGTCAGCCAAGGCTGTGGCCAGTGTCCCAGGTGACCAGCTTGCCAAATTTAATGCTCCCAGGCCATTTTTCAAGCTCCCTAAAGCCCTCTTCCAATCTTCACAAAGACACACCATCTGCTTGCAGGCACTCCGAAGGGGACGTCTGAGCAGTATGGGATGTTGATCATATGTTAGCCACTTCTGCGAGCAAAGAAATATTTTGAAAGCTGCCAAGCCACCTTCTTCATCCAGCATGCATGAAAAATTCATTGGGGTTGCTATTTGTCAAGGGACTGCAAACATTTCCTCTCATTTGTCTCAATCCTTGCTTGAATTTCAGCACCCAGCTCAGAAATCCACAGGCCCCACCATTTGGAGCCCTCCTTCCCCCCTTCCTCTCACACCAGAACTATCCATCACTTACTTTCTAAGAATAGACAGGCTGTTGCTACCTTCAATTCCTTTGTCTATGCAGGTAAACTGTGCTGCTGGTGGACAGGATATGGTTTGGGCCAGAGGAGGCTGAACTAGAGGAGGCTCTAGACTCAAAAGAAGAGACGGTATAGGTCTGATGGTATGGTTCAATGATGGAATACTTGGCTAGAATGCACAAGGCCCTGGGTTCATGTCCAGCACAGGGGTGAAAATAAGACAGTGAGGGTTCCACCCACTGCCCAGTTTGCTCTTCTCATCTTAGGCATGCGCATCTGGATACTGCATGTGGCACAGTCCTCACCATGCCTGCATGTTTGCTTGCTGCAACACAGTATTGTAATATTACACTTGTGGAGTGGCTGTGTGGCAGAAGTTGGGGATCTTGAATAGCTAACTATTTGAAGTATTTGTCTGAGAGAAATGGCCAAACTGGAAATACCTGGAAGGCTGTGTTAGTTTCTTTTCTTAGTGCTGGACCAAACCTCTGACAAAGGCAAGTTAAGGAATGAAGAGTTTACTTTGACCCAGTGTGAGGTATCTTGAGTTGGGAAGTGAGTCTATCACAGCAGGGAAGTCATGGTGGGGGGACGCTTGAGGCAGCTGCTCACATTGTATCCACAGCCGTTCACATTGTATCCATGGCTGTTCACATTGTATCCACAATGTATCCGCAGCTATTCACATTGTATCCACACTGTTCACATTGTATCCACAGCTGTTCACATTGTATCCACAGCTGTTCACATTGTATCCACAATGTATCCGCAGTTACACTGTATCCACATTGTTCACATTGTATCCACAGCTGTTCATGTTGTATCCACAGCTGTTTGCATTCTATTTGCGGCTATTCACATTGTATCCACAACTGTTTACATTATATCTGCATCTGTTTATATTGTTCCCACAATGTATCCACAGCTGTTTACATTGTATCCACAGCTCTTCAAGTTGTATCCACAACTGTTCACATTGTACCTGCAGCTGCCACATTATACTCACGGCTATTCACATTGTGTTCCTAATTGGTCCCATTGTACCTACAGCTGCCACATTCTACCCACAATCAGGAAGCAGAGAGATGAATGCTGGTGCTTAGTTCAACTTCTCCCTTTTATTTAGTCTATGGCCCTAGCCCACAGCAATAGTGGTCCTACCTTCAGAGTGAATCCTCCCTTTTTGACTAACCTAATCTAAAAAGACGCTCACAGACATGCCCAGAGATTTGTTTAATATATGATTCTAAAATCTGTCAGGTTGACAAAATTAACCCTCACAGGGATTGTTATTTATTGCTTAGTGTAGGGGAAGAGGGAGTATATGACTGTGTGTGTTTATGCAGCTTCATACATGCATTCATGTGTTTGTGTTTGTAAGCACATATACATGAATGTCTAAGGCCAGAGGAAGACTTCTTTATCATTCTTCAGCTTGTTACTTGAGACAGGGTCTCCCGTTGAACTGGAAGCCCAAAGCTTTGACTAAGCTATCTCTCTCCAGTCACCAATGCTGGCATTACAAGCACATACAGACATGCACAATTTTTTTGTAGGTACTAGAGATTTGAGATCAGGTCCTCATGTGTGCAGAGCAAGCACTTTACCCATGGAGCCATCTCCAAGCCCTATTTGGTATTTTTAAAGGACCATGTTATATGGCTGTTGAGATTATGTTATAAAGGCTGTCTGAGTTTGTTTTGACTGTGGATATCTTGAATCAGAGCAGCTGCATTCACTCACAGAGATGCTCAGGAGACTGAGTTTGTTAACATTTCTGGGTGGATGATGTTGGAGGACAGGGACAGATGATGGAGGATGGGTGGATGATGGAGGACCAGGGTGGGTGGTGGAGGACATGGACAGATGATGGAGGATGGGTGGATGATGAAGGACAAGGGTTGATGATGGAGGAGAGGGACAGATGATGGAGGATGGGTGGATGATGGAGGACAAGGGTTGATGATGGAGGACAGGGACAGATGATGGAGGACTGAGATGGATGATATTGGTCAGGTCTGGGTGATTAAGGACAGGGAAAGATGATGGAGAAGAGGTGTAAACAATGGAGGGTGGGGTGCTTAAGAGTTCCTTCCTTTCCCATATGAATGGCAAACAGCTTTTTAGTGGAGGAGATGCCCACAGTGTAGCTGCCTGCATGTTGCTCATAATTCTGTAAACAGCTCTTGGCCATTGCTCCTATAGTCCATATAAACTCACTGGCTCAGCTAGCGGGACTTAGGCATCACTTCTTGGACTTTCAGTGTTCTTATTGGAGTTTTTTCATGTCTTCTCAGGAAAAGATATGAAATGGGCCATTTTGTTTGCCCTTTGCTCTTCAGTTGACTAAAAAGCTGTTTTGGAGCCCATAATCACTTTCTATGGGGCATTATGATAAAACTCAGTAGAAAATTGAGGGGCACCTATGATGGCCTCAAAATAGTGTCTTTCCAAGTAGCTCATAGTTCCTTATCAATGGGATACTTAGTCCTACTTCCACACAGGGTCAGAGTGAGGCTCTTCCCAACTGTCTGTCCTCTGCAGTGCTTGGCTCTTTCAAAGGAGCTTTACCAAGAAGCATGGTTCACCCAAAGCAACACAAGACAAAGCCCCTTAGACAACCACAGCTATTGCTATCAATCGTATGTGCTAACCACCATCATCCTGGTGATGGATCTGAGTATACCAAGAAGCCTGGGGTTCTTCCTTGTCACTGCAGACTTTAAGGGAACTAAGTGGGTTTCTCCTCCCCTCCTTTCCTGGCTGTCAGAGGCCCCTCCCCTTTACCCTCCTGGTTGTCAGGGGCCCCTTCCCCTCCCAGGTCAGCATCTCTGCCTGTCAGACAAACATAATAGGAATTATGTGACTTAACACTCTGTTTAACTGAATCTCATTTTCTAAATCCTGAATAAATCATGATAATACCATCTGGGTCAGACTGGGAGGTGGCCATCCTTTAACACCGCCCCCATGGACTGAGTGTCCCAGTCTATATGAGATAATGGCACCTGGCACATGCTGAAGGGATAATGGTTATTTAAACATGCCAGGTCTTCGTGGAACAGATAAGCATTTTAATTTACATTTTTTAAAACTGGAAAGTAGTGGGAGAACAGGTGCTGCTGGGCTCCTTCCAGAGATGCTGATGCCAGAGCTGATAGATTAGAATGTGGAGGGCAGCATAGTGGCACCTGTCACCTTCTGCTTATGCCCAGGTCTGCTGCTGGCACATATGTCCCCAACAGAAATATGGAAAAACTTCAGTACAAGAGGTCACATGTTCACGCCCCTGCCTGGCTTTGGGCCCTCAGTAGTTTAGCCATCCTCCCACCCTCAAGACCCAAACAACCAAGTTAGGTGCTGAGGTCCCTGCTGTCCCTCAGGCTGTGCCACCACGCTCCCCAGACTCTGTGATGACCAGACCTTCAAGCTCACTGATCTCTGTGGCTCAGGACCTTTGCATGTTCTGTATCATAGTACAAACCTCACAGGAACACATCCCTTCATCCATAATGCATACCTGTTTATGCTGCTATTTGATCAACATTTCTCTTTCCTCTTGGGAGTTTACAAAGGAATTTGTCTATTTTGACTGACACTCCAGCCCTGGTCACTTAGCTACAATACAGCAGCTCTCTCTAAGCTTCTGATTGGATGAATGGTCAATCAAGAGATTAGTTCATACCTGACTTAGCTGCACCATACTCTGAAACTTCCACTGAGCATGAGAATTAGCTTTTCTAAGTCACCAAAGGCAAAATTCTCCCTGAAGTCACTCTCATCCCCTTGTGGTCTGATCCTTGCCCTGTGTCCTCCTGCCACAAGCCCTCTGTGAGCTCCATGATCACATGTACTGGAACCATGTGACCACCAGAATCACACCTGGAGAGATGACCTGCGGGCTCCAAAGTAAAAGCTATCTATTCTCCTTTGAAGCCAGTAGTTCGGCTGCATCATAGAAGAGACTCGGGAACAGGGAAGCTGAGGGTCTGTGTTCACCATGTTGAAGTTCTCAGGAGTCGTGGTGGAATCCCTGAGTGTCAACCCTCACCCTGTCGATGATGTAATGACACATGTTGAGGCCTTGAATTAGGATGGGAGGAGCCTGAGGAGACAGATAACTCAGTCACTGAAGCGCTTGATTTGCAAGCATGAGGACATGGATTAAACTCCCAGCGTTCACATATGGAGCCAATCTTTTACCGTTTCTGCCGTGTGTTTGTAATTTTATACCAGGAAAAAACAAAAACAGGTGAGTTCCTAGGGTTCACTAGCCAGTCAGCCTACTGGGCAAAATTTAGGCCAATCTCTCTCTCTCTCTCTCTCTCTCTCTCTCTCTCTCTCTCTCTCT
>LOJH01005106.1:0-10541 GCA_001685095.1 Ellobius talpinus
GCATGCTTAAAATTCAAAGTGAAAGCCTGGCCTTTTCTTCTTGGGCATGAAGCAGACATTTGAGACGAAATGGAAACTGTGGGGAATGTGGAATATAGATCGTGCACTCACGTTCAGAACTGTTAACACACTGCAGTTTGACACTGGCGTTTTAATAATAGCCACCATAATTATGAAATATCATCCCCAGTCAGGACAGATATTAGGGTTTGGAAAGAAATTATCATTTAGAATTTTTAAATCTGTGTATTTTGGGGAATGGAGAGCTGTCTCAAATATTAAGAGCACTTGTTCTTGCAGAGGATCCCAGTTTGGTTCTTAGTGTCTATATAGTGGCTCACAACAATCTATAACTCCAGTTCCAGTGGATTTAATTCCCTCATCTTGTCTCCTTTGGCACTGCATGTGGGGCACAGACATATGTGCAGGAAAAACACACATACATATGAACTGAAAGTAAAAGAAATGAGTCTTCAAGACAATTGTATTTTCACTATATAAAAAGCTTGCTTAAACAAAATTGTGTGTGTGTATGCAAAAAGCTATGAGCAGTTAATGATATTTATACCATAATTGAATTTGATTCTTTAGTTTTGTGTTGAAATTTATAATGGTTATTTTTGTTGTCATTTTTTAAGGCTGAGATGTTCTACGTAGCTAGGGCGAGGCTAGACTCAATATGTAACCCAGGCTACCTTCAAGCATATTATCCGGCCTCAGTCTCCCAAGCATTGAGATTATATATGCATGCTACCAAGTATGGCTAAAAATACTACATAATTGTCCGATATTCTCAAATAAAGTCATAGCCGACATTTTAAAAGTAGTCATTTTGTTCCATTTTATAAATCAGTAAACTCTATGGAGTGTCAGCCACCTGTCAAGATCACTTAGTGTAATAAGTAGAACACAGGTCAGAATCAAGACATCCTCTCTTACTGCCTTCTTGAATGTCAAGTACCACATTCAGCACAGTCTCAAAGTACCTGTTCTGTGTTAAGTGTAATCATTTCATTATTGCAGTAATAGACACCAAGTTGTCAGGCTGCGCTGTTAACTAACTGTGTGAATCGAGTCTCCTAGTACAGTGTTCAATGATGTGGATGTTTGCATGTCCAAAGTTTGCTATGAAAGTTACAGATTCCAAGTTAAAGGTTAAACATACTGTGGTTTCAACGTGACCATTCGCAGACAGCTGTATCCTAAAAACAAACAACAAAGTCGCTGTCTCTAGAAATAAGTTGTTTCTTTGCAGAAACTTAAATAAGTTATGTTTCTCTCTGGTGCTGGCCATGGAAGCCAGGTGCTCCTGTCTTCTGAGTGTTCTGTCTCTGACCCTCGCTGGCCCTCAGGCCTCAGTTACTTCACTTATACATATTTCCTACACCATCACCGAGGAGATGAAGGTGATGTGAGCTAAACATGGGGACATGTTAAACAACATGAGGCGGTCTACAGCTATGACATGAGGTTGCCCACATTGCCCTTGTGAAGGCTCAGGTTGGTGGTGATAAAGCTTAGGGCTGCAGCTCAGGAGAGCATCACCTGATTGAAGTTGAGGAACCACTGAGGATCAACTCATCTTTAGCAGAGGTTAGAGCGAGTAGATGAAATGCCACCACAAATGAATAGAAATCAGTGAGGCCTAAAATAGAGATGGTGAGACACTGGTCCGTGTCTAGTGTGTGCTAAGGGCCGATGATGATAGAAGCAGAATCCCAGCACGTGGGAAGTGTCCCAAACTCCCCCACACAATCATTTTCCTCTTGCTGTCCATGTAGCCTAGACACAGCATCAAAGAGGTCTGGAACTGCTTTCCCTCATGGAGCTTAAATTATTTTCTAAAGCTGGCAGCTCTGAATAATTACAATGGTATGCTTAGGAGGGAGCAGCCCACTGAAAGTTGGAAACCCAAACCCAGCCAAGTGTGTAACCTTCAGTGCACTCAATTGCAAAGAGGGGTGACTGCCCCAGATCATAACAGTTCACTACAGTTGCGACCAGGCGGATGGGAGAGAACACAGATGCATGCCTTTGAATTAGGCTGAATTTCAAGTATTGGATCTGCAGACAACAGCATCATCTTGGATTAGTTATTTTTCTTCTGTGTCATTCACTATTTTTACCAATGAAGAAAGGAGCTAAACATGCCTTGGTCTGAGTGTTAAGTGAAATTACACACACACACACACACACACACACACACACACACACACATAATGTGCAGGGCAGGAGACATGGTTTCTGATTTAAAAGAAATGCTAAAACTCATCATCAAGATTTTTCTAGAACTGAATGCTTTTTTGCCTCTCATGTGTTCTTGCACCTAGTGAAACGGAAAGCAAGTTTGTCCATACTGATTCCTGAAAAAATAAGTGTTTTGTGGGGGGGTGGGGGAAGCAATGGGGATGAGAGAAAGGGCCAGAAGGGGACAGAGGACAGGTAGAGGGGAATACAGAGACCAATCTGGGAGCTGAGAGCATTAGGAGATTTTCATTCTGTGTTGGTAAAGCCTGGTGGCAATTCCTGTGGGCTCCAAAGACAGCTTGGCCCAGAGAAAGAAGAAAAGGGCTTGGCTGATGAGGCAGCCATATGCACTGAGAGTGCTTCATATCTTTTTTGGTTTTGGTTGAGCCTTTCTTGTTATACACTACATTATGTAGCTTTTATTAGGCAAGTACTGCTTTATAGAAACATTCAAAAATTTTCTTTTCGCAAGATACCTGTCAATATTCTATGGAGGGAGGACAAGCAGGAAAGAGCAGGAGAGCAGTCCTCAAGGTTTCCGTTAGAGGGCTGCAAATCACATGGTTATGAGTTAGACAGATATTTACAAGTCGGCCCAGACAGAGCAGAGTAATCTATAAACGCTATTCAAGTGATTTACAGAAGGACTGTTCTAGAACGTTCACGGTGTCGGGAAATGGATTTAATTTATTCTCAGGCCCACACATTTGCATTATTCACTACAAGCCATTTATAGGGAAATGTGCCGCCCTTAAACTAAAGTGTCTCTGGTGGGCCTAGCACAGTTCTAACTGTCTAATAAACGCGTCCATCCTCACTGACTATGTGCGCCGATGCAAAAGCTCACTAGCCATTCTGCAAGCACTTTATTCTATGGGTTGAGGGAACCGGGAACCGTTGGAGGCATATGGCTTGCAGACTGCACCTTAAATGATGAAGAGCCTGTGTGGAGGAGAACCTGCTTTGGGATTTTGCAGAAACATGAAGAGGAAGACACGCTTTATTCCAGATCCTATTCTGTAGATTTTCAGCTGTAGCTCCATGACCTGATTCAAATTTTGAGGCTTTCCTAACAAGCTGGAGGTTCTGAAAACCTGGCACAATCGTACCACCATACACATGTGCATTTGGCTGGTGCTTGAGATAAAAAAAAATAAATCACGTTCTGCGATTTTGTACATTGTCATAAAACTGTTCATCGGTGCTCATCAGGAAGTATAAGGTACTAGGAAAGAGAACAAACAGTTTGTAGAGAAGACTGGAGGGAGCTAACTGGTCCCCTGTCCAGGCCTGGATGTTGACTACTTGGTCTTCAACTAGTGGTACTGTTGGTGAAGGCTGAGGAAGGCTGGGAGATGGAAGCTCACTAGAGGAAGTCAAACACTGGAGACAGGCCTGAGGTTTCCAAAGCCAGTTCCACTTCTTGTCTACTCAGAACCCTGACTAGCAAGACAGTGTGATCGGTTCCTGCTGCTATGACTCCCCTGACATGGTGGATTGAATCCCCTCAGAAATATGGATCAAATGAAATCCTTCCACCTTCGGATGAGAAAGAGCTGACACACTCAGGGAAAGAGGACAAGGGAGTGAGAAGGGGATGAGCCTGTGGAGGGAGTTCTGAGCAGAAGCACCAGTAGATTTTATGTTTGTTGTTTACACATCTCAGGAAGCCTAAATAACCTTGCTTTAGATGTGGCTTTGAACTTGTGTTCCTTCTGCTTGAGCTGGCATCATAGCCATATGCTGTCACAACAGGCTGCGTTTCTAGTGGTTTGTATTTTAACAGTAAACAGTGTAAGTTCAACTAGATTAAATTAGAGCAACAAAACTGTGAGTCCTTTGCAATCTCCTCAGGCTATCCTGTGTAGAATATATTTCCTCCCTACACACTTGAACAACTGAGATTCTCCCAAAAGAAATCACATGAGAAACCAGCCGCTTTACTAACTATCCTTTTTCCCGGGAGTGCCTCCAGTTGCTGACTAGACAATCTCTGTCTCTTGGACATTGGTTCACTTTTTTCTTTTCCTCATGAAAAGTCTCCAGGGACCTCCAAGCTGGTTCTTCGTGGCACCGTGAATCGCCCTGCAGTACTAACTGCACAGCAGACTACCTTCCAAAGAAAAGCACAAGTCCCTTTGCTCAGTGACCCTTTGTGTTGGCGATTCTGACATCTAGCTCAGAGAGCCAGTGTCTGCTATCTGGCCTGATGGACCCGTGAGCCAAGAAATCCTAATTCCGGTATGCATGGCTTTGATAATACAGGGGGGAATCCTATGATTCTTATTTTCATTATAACATGGGTTGTATTGAACAGTCTATTTCTATATTCAGTTCATTTGACAATAGTCATTTGTTTGTTTGTAAATTACAATAATGTACCAGTATACTATTTCCCATGAGTAAGGAACTTGGGATACTAGAAGTGCTAGTAGTAAAATGTTATTTCTAAGTCAAATATCACAAAGCAGCTTCTGAAATATGTATGAGACCAATGAATAATGGTTACTGTCCTAGTAGCCTAATAAGTACTGCAAAGCATTTAGTATCCTGTGACTGATATGTAGTTATTTTGCTTCATTATCTCATGGGAAACCTTTGAAAGTAACTTAAAGTGTACAATAATGTAAGAGAAAGTGTCTGATCAATCCGCTCCTTGATGAAGAAGAAATGGGAAGGATAGTGGAGAGAATTGGGAGCAGGAGCAGAAGCATAAACCAGGCTCAATGCTATAACTACAGCATTCAAGAAGTTTAAATAGGATTTCCAGACTCTGAGTCCAGCCTTGCCTATGTACTAAATTCTAGGCTAGCCTGGGCTACAGGAGATCCTATCAAAAAGAAACAATAAAGCAAAATAAAGCTTTCACATGTTCACATTAGGGACTCCTAGCACCACTCTTGCATTAATTCAATGTGTGCATTGATTAATTGGTTAAAATTACTTCAATGTATGATAAACTTGAGACACAGATATGATTGCTTGATGTTTGATCAGAGTACGCTTAGCCATAATTATAACACTTTCATTTCAGGAACAGTCTAAATGAAGTATAATTGAAAACTTTTAATAGAAAATTTTACAAAGCTTACTGATGATTTCAAAACACGTCACTTCTTTATATTGAGAACATGGAAATAATTCCTTAATCTTCCATTCAAAGCTTTGCTTATCCACTCCAATATTAGTGATTCTTGTTGCTTATTAAGAACTGCACTATACACAGGTGAGGCGATCCTAGTTCCCCTCTGGGATACACTGTCAGGTGTCATGCCCTCTGCCTTTGGAAATTTTCTGTGTGTCCTCCATCCTTGTAAGGGAATGACTTCTATCAGGCATCTTTTGGTCTCTCTGATTTAGAATATTTTATTGTCTTCTTAACTCACTAACCTGTTGAGCCACCTGTCTGGTCCGGCATACATTTCTTTTTCTTCACTAAGAAACCAATTCTTTAAGGATGAGAGTAGTGTGTAACACAGATCTCAGAGGTACAAAACAACATATTAGATCTACAAAGCAATTCCCAAAACAACTCAAATAGCTACAAATTAGTTCACTCTCTGTTCAAAAACTATAAAAATATCTCTGAAAGTCAAGGTTCAACACAGTAAATGTGGAATGGGATGTTCTGAGACTGATAGTTGAAGACATTGTACCTTAAGCAGAAGCTGACTCAGAATTGCATAAACAAGACAACTAAATTGTAGGAAACTAGAAATCATTGATGTGTGTCTCCCCGTTCCTACCCCTTTGGGAAAATATTTATCTCTCAGTGCCTAGAATGGTGACTCAGTTGTCCCTATGCTAAAAATGTGAAGGACATTGGGCCAAGGCGTCCTGATATTACTTCCTGTGGGAAGATACAGGGAGAATGGAAAGACTTCAAGAGACAGAAATACAACGAGGATACATCGTTCCATGTGTTTTCAGCTACAGACAGTCATGGTGAAATCAACAGGCAAACAAGAAGCACAACAGAGAGAAGGTAGGTTTTCAAGGCCATGTGTGTGTGTGTTAACATTGTGAGCTATCATAAGGGAATGAGTACTTCTCAACCACTGGAAAGACGTTCCCACAGAAAGAATAAGTTTTACAGTAGTAAATCTAACACAACAGTGATATATAAGGTTAGTATTTTAAAATTAATTGAATGCCTCACAATATGAGGCAACAATGAGAAAATTAAAATAGCAATATAATTTCACCTGAAGCAATAACAACAACATGCAAACACAGTAATAAATTAAGAGATACATGAACTCTGTAGTGGAAGCTGCAGAGCACTGCTAAAAGGAATCAAAGCCCTTGACAATAGGGCTCCACACCATGCTCAGAGCTTGGGTAGCTATTTATAAAATAGTCGTCCTGTCAAAATTGATGTATAGACTCCGTGTACTATCCATTAAAACTCAATAAATTTGTTATAAGAAATTGCCACTTCAGTTCTAAAAGATTCTCTGAAATACTGATATATAAAAGTTATGATACACTTAAAGAATTTAAAAAATAACGATGATTCCTATTATTGGCTTTTGAGACACTCTATATCTTCAGTAATTAAGGCAGTGTCATACTCATGTGTGTACAGATGAGTAATCAATCGTTTGATTAGGAACAGACCATTCGTAAGTACTCAGTCGATGATCCCAGAAGGCAACAATGTAATTTGAAGATCCTGTCAAACGTGCTAGAGAAAATGACTGTTTGAGAATGGAGAGTAATGAGCCTATAGAAGATGCTGTGCTTGGATCCTTGCCAGAGTCTTTGGAGGTTTTCATGGCACTGGGCATCGTTTGTTCCTCTCTGCTGCTGACACATGCCCAAGTCTGTCCAATGATTGCCACAGGAACCCAACCTACTTTTAAGAAGACTCAAAAGTACCCAAAAGATTTACCAGCCATTCAGGCACAGCCATAACTAGTAAAGTGCTACAGTAGAAGACAGAACTGACCTTGCCCCTAGAAGGGGCGTTTCTGTGATGTAATGATGCTACTGGTCAATGTCAGTGTAGGACATCATCTGAAATTTTGATTTTTCATTGTGTTCTTGTTTCTGTTGGACATTGTGAACATTTCCTTTATAAATAATTTGCAATGGACTGTTAGCTCAAGATCTCCTCTTTGAAGTACTTAACAACACAGTACAATCATCACATATGCACACACACACAGAGACACACACACATAGACATATAGATACACATACACACTGCACACAGACATGAACGCAAATCAATACATGACCTGAACTGCAAATCTAAATGTGACAGCTCATCTTACAAAACCTAAAGAAGAAATATGGAAGAATGTTTTCATGACTTTGGATTAGGAAAACGTTTCTCCAGACACATTTTATATTTTCTATAAAGTAAAATAATACATTTGGCATCAATAGAATGAACACTGTCTAATAAAACAAAACATCATGAAGAAAGTGAGAGATTGTAAAGCTTGTGGAATTTTAGCAGCACACTTTGTCTGACGTAGCATTCACACCCACAATGTCTATGGAATTTCTTTAATCAGCAAAAATTAAGCTATTAAAATAAATTTCTCAACAATCACTTTTAAAATAAGATATTTAATGCTGTTTGAAGATTTCTAATAATAAATGTGTACCTACCCTTTAACAAGGTTATCCCACTCTCTAAATACAAGCTAATGAGTAATGGCTGCACAGCTTTTGACTCCTACAGTATACTCACAGTAACTACTACTGTGTTCATGTCCCTTAACTAGAAATGACACAGATGTCCTTCAACGAGGAACACTTGAAGGAACGGTGCAATGTTCTTCACTCAAGCACCCAAAAGGCAATCTATACACCTTCCAACAACACTCATAAGTCTCATAAACATTACTGTAAGCCAAAGAAGCAAATCATAAAAGAACCATGTGGTCCCTTTCATGTAAACTGAACGACACAATGGTAACTAATGAAATCAACATAAAAGAGTACATGAAGTTGCAGGAAGTTGAAAGCAGGCAAATTTCATGGGTGTCATAGAAGGAAGAATAATGTCTAGGTGTAGATGAGAAATCATGTGTGCAAACTGAAAAGTTACACCAAAGATGCTCTAGTGAGAAGAAACTGACTTACATTTTTAAGTGTTTGATAGTTAATAAGGTAAATATAAAAGTAAAAACATTTTCAAAAGCTTAAAAGTTCCTAGGATTGGGATCTAAAATCTGTATATAAAGCCATAAACCTTAGCATATTCAATAATAGAAAAAAGAAGCTGGATAAAGATGCATTCCACAGTGGGAGCTGTGATTTCAAAATTAAAGTCATGGTCTTCAAATACACTAAAGCGTTTGAACTTGGAATTTGTCACAGTCAGGTAAACGTATATTCAAGGTGTCATTCCAGCTTGTTTAGAGTAGGGTTTCAAAAATACAAGGTGGATAATAATGAGTATCTCACCCCTATGCACAAAAATTGTCCAGAAGAAATGGAGAACAGATAAATATTTTCTGAACAGATCTGTAAATATGAATTATTATGTAAAAGAGAAGGTAAAAATATAACCTACGTCTCTAATTAAAGGTTACATTACTGAGTACATATAGTATGTACATATAGTATGGCATTAATTCATAATTCCTGATTTTGTTCCTAATTCAAAGTCTTTAATGTTTGTATGCAGAGAAATATGTGTGTACAATATATATATATATTCTATATTTTATGAAAATGAAGTTAATCATTACTGAATTAAATAAGTCAAGAACACAATACAGTTTCCTTAAAAGAAAGAAAAAATAAAGAAAAATGTGTGGAGATACAGAAAAACACAGAGATAAGAAAACGAAGGAAATGACACTATTTATCAGATGAGTCCACGTGAAAGTTCTGATGTAAAAACTATCAACTGAACATTACAGAGGCCAGTGCTTTTGAGCTTCATATTGTTAAATAGTGAGGTACCAACATATAGAGGGGAACTATCAGAGCAGCAAGAAGGACTGGAAACATAACTGTGATGACATTCTCCTGCAGACAGCTGGCGTCTATAACGTTTCAATAGGCTAATGGCATGTAATGACTCAAGGATATTGAAAAAGATAATATATGGAGCTGAAAATTTTCAATATACATGTGCCCTCACAAAAACAATAATTTTGGCCAGTAACTGTGAAGCCTTAACAAATCTGAATCAAGCAGCAATCGGCTATGGAAATATACATATATATATATATATAAACATATATATCAATAAACATCAGTGTATATATATAACAACATTACTAAATTAATGCTCAAGCAATTGGAATTTTATTGAAATTTAAAAACTGGCCTATATTTGTAAGGTTGCTCAGGAAAGAAGGGCATTTGTGACTTAGAGAGCTTTGTGACAGTAGTGAGAGTTGGAGCACCAAGTGTCAGATTACTGGTAAGAATCAAGCCTGACTTATCAACTGGGCTGCCATGCTCAATGACTGTCACAGGTCAATGAAAGCCCTCAAAGGTCTTCATCACTACAAAATACAGCAAAGACATTTAAAAGCACCTCATTCTAGTTAGAAGATGTATGCCTTGAAACCCAAGGAAAGTGGGATGAACATAAGAAAGAACTCAATGCATTAGCAAACCAGAATTCAGAAATTAGAATCAGTGAAGATTAAGCCACTAAAACAAAATCCAGAGAAAACTACACAAATGTGAGAAACAAGGATAAAAGTCCAGTGAGGGAAAAGGAAAGCTTATATCTATAAACATTTACAGAAAACTTCTCCAGGGGATCTTATCCCTGTATCAGAAATGACTCTACATAAAACGCTCACACAGAGATTCCGGTCCTGTGTAGACTGATCTGGTTGAGAGTAGCAGAGGAACGGACACCAATCACCGGACAAAGTCACTGGATTTCACAGCTTCTGAAGCATGACCTTCTCCGAGCTCCACTCACTGTCTCAAGCATGCAGAAATGCAGGTTATTATAGAGCGCCAACGTGCCATATTCAGAACATTGATGCCCAGAAGGAGAATGTAAATCACCTCACTTAAATACACCACAAAAGTGCTCCATTTCGATTATGCAATGCAGATACTAAAATAACTTTAAGAAAACTAAATGTTCTATTTTAAAATGCAATGAGCTCTCAGTGAAGGGACTGTTTTTTAAAGCCCTTGCTATACGAACCTTGTGAAACAGCGTCAGAATGCATCAGTTTACACACACACTGATCCTCATTGAAGCTCATGCTAAGTATTCATTCAAGAAATATCTAAACTCTATGCCAGCTGGAGAGAGAGAGAGAGAGAGAGAGAGAGAGAGAGAGAGAGAGAGAGAG
>LOJH01005106.1:14454-34791 GCA_001685095.1 Ellobius talpinus
AGAGAGAGAGAGAGAGAGAGAGAGAGAGAGAGAGAGAGAGAGAGAGAGCAGGGTTGGAGGATAGAAATGGAAAAGGAGAAAATGTAATTATATTAAATTTCAAAAAACAAAATGTTTTTAAATATTTTAAAAAGGAAAACATAGGCAAAATAATGATACTAAAATATGTTTCAAGAGTCAACACTATTGGTTGGGAAAGTTCTTCTATTAACAACCAAATACGCATCTTTTTCAAATTAAAGCATTGTAGAAAAGTGAGCGAGTTGGAATAAAGAATAAAGGCTATACTCATGTCATGGTGACCAAAAGTCTCCCAAGCATATGAAATTGTAAAACCTGTGTGTCCCATTTTCTTCAGTGTCTACATTGTTTCCTTCACCCCATGGTTAGCCTCCAGTTCTTCTTCCCTCATGTTCCCAATGGCCCCAACACCATTTCTAACACATTACTTTATCCCTTTAACTGCTTTGCAACGAGCAAGGTGGTTAGTAGTCTAGTGATTAACTGTCCAGTGCCTTATTTGGGGAATTAAATAAAACAAAAGTCATATTTTAGAAAAAAATGTCTTTTATTTTATTTTTTAAGACTGAATAGGAATTTACTTGTGTGGAGGAAGAGATATTTCCTACAGAATTTAAATATATCCTATGGTAGGTCTCCAGTTTCCCACCCATGTTGCAATCAATATAAAGGATGAACTCTAGGCTTTTGTTCTATTTCTCTTCTTCTATCAATGCTGACTATAAACACCCTCATCTTATACATGTCATTTCTATCCTAAATACCCTGTAGGAATAGCTGCCATTGTCCTTGTGTTCTGACAAGGATCCTGTAATCCAGAAATTTAATCGCCATGCCACCATCATACTTGAAGATACATAAAGGTCATTTATACATTGGTAGAATGAGAAAAAATAAAAATAAGGAATTTGTTCCATGAATGTATGTTTTACTGCTATTAAAAGAGAATATGATAATAGTGAACAGACCTGTTAAATCAGCATGTGGTACAGGGGGTGATTATAAATCATGGTTTCCTCTTCCTCAGG
The DNA here is from genome assembly GCA_001685095.1 of Ellobius talpinus. Classification (NCBI taxonomy): domain Eukaryota; kingdom Metazoa; phylum Chordata; class Mammalia; order Rodentia; family Cricetidae; genus Ellobius; species Ellobius talpinus. The sequence continues at coordinate 15,504 of LOJH01005106.1, forward strand.
AAATGTGTATTAAAATGTTAATTAAACTTTAGGCACAAGGATCTACCTTCCTGTCTTTGCTTGCTTCTCTCCATCATCAGCATGATTTGCTCTGAGGATGCTGGGGTACTATGCGAAGACCTCACAACTTGATAGCACTGTGTTATATACTTAGATATGGGGAAGTAATCAACTGTGATCCCTGATTACCATTCCCATTTAGTTTCTGTTTACTGTGAGGTTAGTGTGGTGGATGGGAGAAGGCATGGTCCCAGTGGTCAGGGCACCACCAAGCATCTGACTTAACACTGCTGTTCTGAAAGAGTGTTACATACATTTGTCACAGTGAGGGTCACATGAGACTGCTCAAAGTTATTATTGCTGTTGTGAGGCTATTATTACTATCATTATATAACACCACAGAAGCGTTGGTAGGAATGTCCTTCTCATTTTACACTGACAGGCAAGCAATTGTCTATATCATCTTTAAGACGCATGAATGGAGGCTAAAGTATTTTCTCCATCTCCACTTTCTAAACCCTCGAAAAACAGAATGATCACACTTGGAAAACCTTAAAAACAATAGCTTTCCCAAGGAATCAAATGCAGACTGCCATGCCAGACAAACATTAGAACTATTCCTGCAACAAAGACTTTAGCCCAGTCATCAAATGCTTTGACCCAAGAGCAAGCTTTTCATAGCAAGATGCCTGGAACTTACTGGCATCTTCTGTGAGGAAATTAGAACAAATGAGGAAGGTTATAACTTCTATATTTACTTAAACTTCCTCAAGCTGCTCATTCTTCTGTATGTAGAAAAATAAAGACCATGTTAATGTCCATCTTAATGTGGGAAATACGCATCCTGTCATAGAAAAGTTATGCAGAGTTAAAACACTTTGCTGTTAAAATAAACACTACATTTTAAAGAAAGAACAATGTTCAGCCTAAGTAGGTCTTTATTCTCCCCAAATTAAGTGGATTAATGGTATAAAGAGCAAAGCTCTGGCTTCCTCAGATGCAAGAAGATTCTTATTATCTCAACACTTGTAAAATGGAGAACTTTGTTCCAACTCCCAGCCAAACAGTCACCTACAGCAAGTAGAACTTAAGTGGTCAGATTTTTCATATTACTAGAGATAGCAGTCCTGTGCCCTCAAATGTAAACTTTCAGTATACTTAAGTTGTGCACAAATAGATGATGAAGAGCTAGACTAATTGTCTTACTAGTGAGCCATCTCAGTATTGCACTGCCCTCAGACTCGCTCAGCAGATAAAAATGATACATATCAGAACTCACTGAGGTTACAATAATTAATAAGGACTCAATAATTAGTAAATGCAAATGCGAGTTATTAGCTCATTTCAAAGATACTTTCCATCATAACAGCAAGATTTCTCTAATTGTTCCACATTTCACAAGTAGGATAATTTAATCTGATGCATCCAAGTTCTTTCTTTGCAATGTTTGGAACTCATCCTTGTTTTTCTTTCCTTATCTCCAAACAGAAATACAAGCTTAAAAATATCAAAATTTACCATATGGAAGTACTGTTTCATTTATGCTGTTTAGTAGTTTCCATATTGCTGCTATGTTTCCATTTTTCTAATAAAAAACAAGGAAAAATAAAGCAAATGGTTTGCCTAATTTTTTTCCAGCTCTGGAAGAAGCAGTGACATAGGAAAAAGAATGCCTCATCTTTAGGAAAACAGCAAAAGGCAAATACAGAGTCACGCACAGAAGCGGCCTTGCACTGTGGGATTGAACTCCTAGAAGGAAATTGATACTTCCTTGATGAAAATGGAACAGAACCTAGACATTATAATGAGAGTTATTTGGTGCTAGAGAAGACCCCTTAAAAATGGTGCATAGTTGGTTCACAGCATGATCATCACAGGTTATTTTCTTTGTTCATATTCTCAGCATAAATGCCTTGGAAGAGGCAATGGTATTTTAAATTGCTCATTCTCATTTGTAATTTTTCATTTGTTTTTCTTTCTATTCCAGTTATGGGAGGATTCGTGGGAAATATTCTTTTCCCATGTCACTAGAGGAGAACCATGAAAACGCATGCTGTTCATTTATAGAGGACACAGAGAAGGAAACAGAGGAAGACTCAGGCATCAGCAAAGGAAATTACCTGTGGGCATTTGCTCCATGTTCCCCACTCAGACATGACACACTCGCTGGGACAGAGAAGGGAACAGGCCTGGGTTTCTGGGGGAGCATCTTCCTGGTTGCACAGCCTCCTGTCCACTGCCCCTCCTTCGCTGTCAGCAGTATTCACACATCTGTGAATGGTGGAGATAATGATAGATACATGTAAATTAGGGCCAGGAGATGAACGAGGAAAACCAAACCAATAACCTGATCTCCTTCATTCAGTGGTCTTTTATTGAGTGATAACTCAATAAGGAACTCTTGATACAACAAGTAAAAGAATTGAGAAATGTCACAGGTAGTAGCTGTCTTGTCTAGTGCCCATTCTCCAAAGATGTAAGAGTATAGACATACAGGTCCAGCACCGAGTGCATATTCCTTCAATTTTTACAAATCTTGCAAATTTCCTTCTCCAAATACCGAATAGATGACTTGGTTTAAGACAGAACATTCATACTTCCGGTGGCTCTTGTAAACCTTTCTCAAATTCCCTAAACCATCTCCATATTTATACCACATGTTGTAGGGGATAAGAAAATAATGTGAAAATTCATTAACATGGGATGTGGCCATCAGAGTCAAAGGGTAATGTGCAAACATTGTCATGGCCCACAAAAGCCCAAGGATATATATTACACCTGTGGCCAACATGGTCTCAACATCAGCTTTGAGATAAAGCATACATAATGATGTCTGCCATCATGTTCTGGGTACACATGATGAGAATTCAGTCATATCTAAATCACAGCATTGTACCCAAAATGGCTTAAGTAAAATACATGGGCATGGCAGAAGTGTCAGTGGCATATAAATCAGCTCATTCTGCTGGTTTGGAAAATGTGTAACAAAACTGGTTGAGAGTTTCTACTCCACATAACTTGGCAGACAAACAGAAACGTGTAAAACTCACACCAAACAACCCACAATCTGGAGATGCTTGCAGTGGTAGTATTCATACACAACCAAGCCAGCAGGAGTTCAGCTGTTCAATACTATATAACAGCTGTACCTGCTGTTCTAAATTGCATTGATTCCAATAAAGAGTGAGAACGCGTGGACTTTTTGGTACACATACGGGCATGGGTGGCACAGATATGTTATTAAAGGTGGCCACACACAAGGTCTCTATACTCTATGATGATTCTTTCACATAGATTTTCAATGTGAAGCAATACTAATTTGTGGAATCATCATAATGGTTACCCTTAGAAGAATGGCTAGTGACTAATAGGGCATAGGCAATCTTAGAAATATTTTGTTTTTCACTTTGGCTTTGGTTGTATTCGTGTACTAGTGCTGTGAAAACTTACCCAGCCGTATTTCCATGGTATGGCCATTTTTCTGTATTTGTATCTCAGGAATTTATTTCTAATTTACCCTGCCCCAAATACTAAAGAGACATGTACTAGCCAGGTTTGTTTTTTTTAGATGTCAGAAATTATTTATTGTCAACACTTACTGACTCAGTCATTTTTTTTGAGTCAAGGTCTTATGTATTTCCGGGTGGCCTTTGAACTTCTAATGACCCCAACTTTATCTCTCAAGTACTGAGGATTACAAGTGTGGCCTACCTTATTTAATAAAGAATTTGGAGGGCTTACTATGGTATAAGGGTCTGGTTACTGAGGTACAAAACCAGAAGAAAATTAGACACAGTTGCTATATTTGTGAGTGTTTTGTTCTAGTGATAGCAATAAAGGTGAAGATAAAAATGGCAGCAATATCCAGATGGTGGTGCACACTTAATATCCCAAGACTTAGGATCTGAGGTGTGAAGATTGTGACTTTGGGGCTGTTTGAGGCCAGCCAGAGATAGACAGACCAGACAAAAAGCCTTTGCTGGTCTACTACTGTCAGGTACCAAGGTACTCATTGCATCTTAAGAGTGATGTTCTGAAGCCCTGTGGTGCCCCTTCCTCCACAATTATGCTATCTTTCACCGGAAGAGTTTCCTTTAATACATTAAAATAGAAAAAAAACCCTTAGGAAATGGTGTGGAAAATGAAACAAGCTGTATGAGTGAAGCAATAAAAATCTAAGCATTGTATTCAGGAGAGTAGCAGAGCATGTTGGGTAGAAGGGAAGAGTAAGTAATGTCTGCATTGGGGGAAGGCCTGGCACAAAGTCATCTCTAGGTTTCCATTTCTTCTGAGCTAAGAGCCCATAGGAGAAGGAGGGCCCACAGAATGGCTTCGGAGTCTTTCACAGGACAACTGAGGAAGCTAGGAAGTGTGTTCTGCTTGCTTTCTGGAGTTTCCTCATATCGTGAACTGACCTTCTAGTTCACTTAGAAAGACAAGACCTCTAGCTAACGATAGCCAGTGGGCATGGGCATGCTTTCTGTTCACTTCCAATATGCCACAAAAGCAGTAATAAAGGAGCTGGTAACCAAAACCTAATCAACAATGTCGATGAGAAGAATCCCATTATGCTGCAGTCACACTTTCCCCTTCTTTCCTCTCTACTCTTGGAGACCCCGGGGAACAAACTGTGTTCATAGTAACAGGGTGTGGTAAGGCATATCTTCCAACTACTGGGCACCAGATACCAGACAGTTGCCAGAAATTAGATGGCTCATATTGAATAGTAAGCCTTTAAGAGGCAATAATGAAAATAACTACATTTACATTATAGAAACCTCCCACAGAAAATTCTATAATTTGTAGGGGATGGGGTGTTGGGGTGAAGATGGGGTCAAACACTAGCGGGGGTGTGAAAATGTGTACAATGGGTATCTAGACTCTCAGATGCCCTGTGTAATGCACGATCTGGTGATTACACCTCTCCTCTCCACTCGAGTAACTGAAGGTTTACTATCTAGAGAAGTTCCCAAATGCCCTTAGATTAGGACCTCTCAGCACACCGAAGGACCTTATACCTCAGCAGGGAATTTCAGCAGATGTCTACCTACTAAAAATAATAGCACCACTAACTCAATAGTTTAATCAATAGAAAGTTATTGTCTTACGACTGAAGAGCATAGGCATACAGAATAGATGTCCCAGTGCCTGAGTGCAGATGCAGGGGTTGCATCTAGAGATATTTCTTTCATTTTTCAGGCTCCAGAGGCCACTGTCTTTCCTCTGGGGGCGCTTTCTCCCCCTACAAAGCAGAATTCTCACACTTCTTCATACTGTCCTTCTGTTGTCATGTCTTCTTGCTCACCTCCTCTACCATTTCAAAGTCTCTGGTGAACAAACTATGCCCGCCAAGACAGCTTGGAACTGTTGTTCCACTGCAAGGTCTTTACCTTAATCATGCCGGCCAGCAATCTTTTTCGTAAAACACATATCACACCCCAGCGATTAGGACGCAGACAGCTTTGGGGGGCTCCCATTCTCTCTGCCACACTAGAATCCTTTCACTGTGCTCCCAGAATACTGCCTATTAGAATTATCTATTTCATTCATGATTGAAGAAGAAGTATTTCTAGGGATTCTCAGCAGTCCACAAGTAAAAACTTAAGAATACTGAAACCGAAGGTGTTCCCAGATGAAACGCAGTAATCCATTATATATCCCACGCCATCAATTTTCTTGTTCATCTCCCCTTCAGCAATCACTCACTTCACTTAAAAGCTGCATAACTGCTTTGAGGCATTTTCTGTGTTGGCTGTCAACACTTCCTGCCTTGTCTCTTGTCAACTGTTTCGTCTTGAACCCCTGTAGTCCTGCCTCCATTGTGATTGCAGATCGCCCTCTTATCAGAATCTCTCAGTGACTCCCCACCGCCAAGTTCAGGGGTCACTGCTTATCTCAGGGAGCTCAGGGGCACTGGAGACAATTGACTACTGCATCTTTCTTTAAAAATAAAAAAAGAAATCTCCTGCTTGCCTTCTTTGTTCGTTTTCTTCTTGTTCCCTTGGATATTTCTCAGTATCAGTTTTAGAAACACTCTCTTTGAATCTTTCTAACTTAGAAGTGTTAGAGTTACCCAGGGCTCAAAACGTTATCAGCATATATCGAATTTACAAGCTAATGGCAGTGAAATTTATAACCTTAATCTCTCCTCTGAATTCAGCCTATAATAGATCAGTGGGAAAGCTAATATCATATCTCAATTTTTTGGGTTGGAAAGCTAACTTTTTGTGTCAAGCCTGATTCTCACATTTCTCAGTTCAACAAATGATACTACCACTCCTCCTGTGGATCAGGCCAGTTAATAATCATTATATTCCCTTCTTTCCCATTCTATGGCCATTTAAGCATCATCTACGATGTTTCATAGCACTGAAATTTATTACAAAGTTGACATTATCAGCATCTTTAGTTTTATTAAACCAAATTCAACTGACAGCCTCTCTCTCCTGGAAGTCTGAGATGGCCTCAAGTGTACATCTTTGCTTCCATATTTCTGTCCCCTTCAGAACCTTCTCTGTACTACCCCTAGGTAGGTTCTTTTAGACAAGTATAAATGCAACCTCCCCTCTACCAGAAACCTTTCATAGCTTCATGGCTTCATGCTCCAAGTAGAATAATGTTCTAACTTTGCCTTACTTAAGAACACAGCAAGGTTGTCACACCAGTGCCAGTCAATGGGACATCTGGTTATCCTCCCATCATGACAGGAAGCTACTTCACAAGCTACTTTTCCTGGGGATTTTCTTTCACACCCAGGCAGTTTTCTCATTTTATTCAGGTTCCTGCCTAAACTTCACTTTGTTGACCAACCTCTCTAAAACAGGACCTCTACAACTACAAACCCGGTTTTATTATTGACATTTGAACGAGAAGTCACTACATTTTATATTTATTTGTGTTTATTTTTGTAAGTTTTATTTTTCCTTGAGGAACCAGATATTGCTTGTTCACTATTTTACTTCCTATACCCAGAACCATGGCTGCAACATAGGAAGCAAATAATCGTAAACACGGCTTGAACTTAAAAGTTATCACAGTCATGTATGAAAAGTAAAGCAGTATTCTAGCACTGAGGTTGTAAGAAAGGGAAGAGATAATCTGTTTCATTCATTGTAACCATGTCTTGCTAAGATCAATACTAGCTTGTAGTCCAAGGTGCCTGGACGATTTGGTTCACATTTTGCATGTGACATTAACAGTGAGCATGTGCTAGGCATTTAGGGCCACCATATCAAACAGAAAAACATCATGAGAAGGTAGCACAGGCCATACAGATGTATTTTCTCCTCATTGTCTAGCTGTTAGCAAGTTGCTTTCTTTCCTAGTGTGTCTATGGTCTTTCCTATGCATGATCCTGTGTCCTTATTTCCCTCTCGGTGCCTTATTTTGCATTATAGAGAGGGCATTATGTAGCCCAGGATGGCCTCAAACTTCTGTTCCTTCTGCATCTGTCTCCTAAATATGCATCCATGCTCAGACTCCCAATCTCCTCTGCTCATGTAGACACCATTCATATCGAACTAGGGCAGATACACTGCTTCGTTTTCCTCTAAGTACCTGATCTCATTTATCTCCATTGCAGTGTGAATACTAGGGGTTAGTACTTTGACAGATGGATTTGTGGAGGGGTAAAATTAGTATGCCACATAGGAACATCTGTTATTTGCATTTTTATGCATTTATTTTTACTGTATCAGGCAGCATATGTATGAGCCGAGCTGCAAGGAGCTTAGTTGCCTGTGTTTTCCTCCACCAGCATCAAACAGTTCTGTCAGTAACAACTGGTTCTCTTAATGCTTTCTATCTTCCCTGAAATTTCATTTTAAAATTGCAAAGAGACCTGAACGGGAAGGAAGTGCAAGGTGATGTGTCAGCTTACATTATAAACCTGCTTGTTCAGTCACTTTTCACAATCACATGAGAATATGATACAAGGCAGAGGTTCCGACAAAGCAATGGTTAAAGCCCAAAGACTGCTAGAACCTGAGCCAAACAGATTGTGGAGCAAAGTAGCAGTGGACCCCAGGAAAGGGAAGTGAGTTCTCTGCTAGCTTTTGCCTGGAATCCTGAGAAACACCTTTATAATTCTGCCATTAGCTTCTGCTTTTGCCATGCCTTTCTGAGATTTTGAAACATTGTAACTGCTAAGTGATCACTATTGGATGAATTACTGAATGATGAAGCTATTCCAACGTCACAGTCAACACAAGTAAGTAAGATATACCTTAGCAACAGGCTTCCATCTAATGGTTACCTTAACAGACAGCTATCTGACTCCAGTGGGGTTTGCTACATCAGAAAAATTAATGCCCTGTGCTATTCAGGTGGGTAATTGATGAAACTAGACTTTCTTCTTTACATACGGTTGTGTATCAATACTTTAGCTTTTGCTTGCCCAACTGTAACAACTCATTGCTATTATGCTTTGTTCTGAAGGCTGTTGCTCTTTGGTTACAAGTTATTTCTAAATGTACCAACTTGGCAAACTCTAGTAAAAGATGTTTTTGTTTCCAGTGCTTTATGTCAAAATCCTTTGACAATCTTCCTCGGCATGATCCAGAATTTATAATTATTTTATAGATATGTTTTTTTAATGTTACGATGTATAAATATTAACCATAGATTTTTATTGAATTTTAGTGTTTGGGGCTAATTATGGAAGGTTTAAGTTAACCTTAAACCAGTGTGATGCAATGGCATCCCCAAATAGACTAAAAGCCACCAAATATGCTAACCACAGCGCTGAAATAAGCCATGGCAAAGCAGTGAGAACCTCTTGATTTGTTAGCAGTGATGGCTGGGAGCTAATGGACGGGAACTGATCTGGTCCTTGCAGTGGACTGTCCCCAGTATAATTAGGAAATAGTAAAGACTGTGGATGGTGGGCTGCAGAGCCCCTTCCCATGCTCACAAGGTAGAGGATGTACTTGCTTCCGTGGATTCTCAAAGTTGCTCACAGTCAGAGGACACGGAATGGATATCATCAGGTATCTAGATAGCAACACCGGTGTTTTTATGAAGAACACAAATGCTCTCTCTCCTCATCGTCACACACCTGATTCTTCTAGATTGTGTTCCTCTTCCACAGCGGGGCGATCTCAGCTCATTGTTGATTTTGCATGGAGACCAGTGTTCTGCAACCCAGGAATATTGATTGCACTCACTGTAACACGGGACTGCCTCATGAACCTGTCAAGAGCAGGAAAGAAAGGAAAAAAAAATCATGTGGAACCATCCAAGTCATAGAAAATCCTTTAGTAATGCCTGCTGAATATAACCCGAGAAATGACACTGTGGCCCATTACCCAAATTCCATCCCCCCAAAGGAAGACATATCTGACTTCTCTGAATCTTGTGAGCTGCCCGAAGAAGTACACAAGGAAATCAACTGAAGTCAGATGGTATGCCTTCACAAACAAGAACAAAGGACGGCATTCCTGCGCTAGGAGCAGGCATTCCATTATCATTCCTCTTCCTCTAAGAGCTTGCACATGCCTATGGGATGCCAGCTCTTAATTAGATGCTGTGCTGCATCCCCATATGTGCTTTAACATGTCAGTTGAAATGAATACACGTAAGGCAAATCTATTCTTGAGTATGGGGGGATTCGAATGCGTAAGAGAAGTGGTATTATTTACAGTAGAACACTAGAAGATTCTTTTCTTTTTTTTCCCTCCAAATGATCAATGCTAACAGGCAATCATTCAGCCTCCTGAGCATTGTGGCTTCATAGGAATGAAGTTATCTGTAGCATGGTTTCAGAGCATAACTAAAATGAATGTGCTTGCTCATGAGCAAGTGCGCATGTGCACACACTATACAAGATAGATACTGCCAACCAGTTACTCATTTGACATTCTTACTAAGGATATTTATAATTTCATGATTAAAAGCAGAGCAATGAGGACATTGAACTCTGCTGCTCTTTCCTATGCATTTGCTATGGTAAGCCTTTCCTGAATGTATTGCAGTATATTCCAGGCAACTGAGGGCTCTTTGAGGGTGTACTGAACATTCCTTGCTTCTCATTAAAGATACAGGCTTCTCTTAGAGGAAGAGGGAAAAGGAAACCCTCTGACTCCCAGAGATGACTCTGGAGGAGGCAGAGTGAAAAGGAGGGACACACTCTCTTACCAAAGATGTAATTAAACTTTTCCTTTCAAACAAGAGTTAAATATAAGTATCCTCCCCTGACCTCCTTTCTAATTCCATAAAATTGTAGGTGAAGATTGGGCGGAGACATCCAAGTAGAAACACAGCCTGTAAGTTCCTACTGAATGCAAAGAGAAGTGCAGTATAATGGGACAATCAGAGAAATATCGGAGCTCTGCCAGCATGCTCACTGAAATCACATGTGAGAAAGTGATTGGAGACACTAGTTCTTCTGAATCACAATGTCAGGAACTATTTTTAACCATGGAATTCTATTTAGTCCCAGCACAAGGAAAAGGAGAACTCAGGCTGAGGAATAGGGATGGGCAAAATCAAAGGAGAAAGAAAGACAGAAGGGGAAATGGAAGTGAGGAAGGGGAGGAATTAAGTAATAAAAAACAAAATCTCTTCGTGCTTTGGGTACCGACAAAAAATGAAGTGGCAGGGTCGGAAGACTTCCTGCAGTAGAAGAATAAGGAGGCAGCTGCTTACAGCTGAGAAAAGTCTGTTCCCATTCTCATAGGACAGCAGAGGGAAGAGGAAAATCTCCCAAAACAAAAAGGCAAGATTCTTCTATCTGATAGACACTCAACTATCAACCAAGGATTTATCTGACCCAGGCACACCAGAAGAATGAGGCTTTCTTTGAATTTATGTGTTATCTGTCTCTATCCTTTAATGCATGTTAATATGTATTTTCATAAGTCTTTTAATATGAAACACAAGAAGGCACAAGGCATTCCTACAGGCCACTAAGAAATAGATGAAAATTAATTTTAAAAGCTAAGCTGAGTAGAAAATGGGTGGGAAATCCCTTGGGTAACAGACCCAGTTTTCTTAAGCTGTCAATACTGGGAAGAGCTTACATTTCTATACCATGCTTCCACCCATGTAAGCCCCAAGATCAGATGGAAAATGAAAAACTGCTCAGATGCATGTACCTGCCTCGGCATGCATCGGTTTGCTGTCTTTATTCATTATTCTCTGGGGGTCTGAGATGCTACCCACAGTGACAGACTACTATAAGGCGCAGAGAAGTCTGGAGGAAGATGATGAGCCATCTTCTCGGTTAAGGGTAGAAAACCCAGCAGCTCTTCCAAGGCATTGCCCAGTCTTGTAGCATTACTTGACATTTTCCCTTCTCCATATGTACACTCCATTTTTTTTAAGTTTTAGTGTTGAAGATTAAACCCACAGTTTTGTCTAGACTGAGCAGGTACTGCACTGGTGAGCTATGTTCCCGGATCATGGTCCCTATTTTAATTCTGTTTATGTTTTACAATCTCATTGACGAATGCCTGTTCTCCCCTCAAGGCCTAAGTAAATTTAACACCTCCATCTCTACAGCCTATGCTGTCAATGTCCACAACTCCAGCTCAGGTTGGCAGTTAGGGCCACAGTGTACTTGGCTGGGGAGGAAACACAAACATAGCACCAACTTTACCCTGCCTATGATTATCTCTTGTTTGCTCAGCATCTTAATATTTTTTCACTGTGGTTCTATTAACAATCTGTATAATTTGGACCTTAAATAACACTGAAAGAGTATACTTAAAAAACACCCACAATTTATGCTCTTTACATATGTGTTTGCTGGAGAGAGAAAGAGAAAGAGAGACAGACTTGTCAGTCTTTGGCAGGAAAAGGCTATGTTTTGGAGGGCCTTATTTCATAAAATATGGGGTGAAGGGGAATCTGAATGAGTCTTAGAAAAACCAAAACATATTTTTGAAGGTACTCAGTTTGCAAAACTCCTTTCAGTTAATTCTCCCAGTGCAGCCCATTCTATGGTAGCAGGAGTGTTTTACTAAGGACAATATAATGCAACACAAAGGAGAAAACTGCCTTTTCCTGAAGATCTGTCGTGAAGGAGAGCCATGAGCTCTGTCTCATAAAGTCCTTATTCATTAGGCTAGGATTCCCCCCTCCACCGCCCTGGGAGGTTAAAAAAAACCCACATTAGGCAAGAATGCAACAGGAATTTCAAGAATAAAGATGAACTCTCTAGGTTCTGATTTCTCCCTTTCATCTTTTTGCTCTGACTGCTGTGTGTTGCTGTTTGGTTGGTGAAGATTTTATTATTATAGCTTTATAAGGAAATCTGCTACCACATGGACTTTATCAGGGAATCATATGAAAATGTTCTGCAGGAGAGGAATGAGCCGTGGGCAAGTTAAATGAAAATCAGTTCTAAATGGCACAAATTAGGGGAAAATAACAGCTTTTAATAGGTCATAGATGCTAACTACATTGCTGAGAACTCTCAGTTCTCTGAGAGAGGCGCCAGTTCATTCTCCAAGAAATGAGTCCTATTTATTATGTCTTCACTGGGGACTTGGGTTTATATAATTTTGCCAGTTCTAGATTCATATCATAAACTCATTCACCAAGTCAGTCTTTTAATATTCATGAAATAAACCTGTACTTGCTGCAATGGATCAGTTTAATTAAGTAGTGCTTTCAGCAATACCTTTCCAGCTAGATGGACCTCCTTGGCATAAGCTTGGTAGCAGGGTCTCGGTGGGGTTTGAGAGTTGTTTTTATTGTATATCACAGTCTTAGAGTTCAAGAGCCCCCAAACAACAAATGGAAAAACTATTAAGAAGTGTAGAGGGAGGAGGGAAAGGATGGAGAGAGGCAGGAAGGGAAGAACGGAGATGGAGGGGAAGAAGGGAGGGAGAAGGATGTATCCACAGCCTCAGGTAGGCTGTTGCAATAAATCTTGAAGTGAAGTTGCCAGTGAGGACTTCAGTAGAATTCTTCAGCCCCAAGACTTCCAGCCTCAACACTGGATACTTAGCACAATTTTAAAATCTGTTCAGAGGCCCATGTGGGACCAAGGATCTTGGCAAGTCAAAGCCAGGCTCTGTCCTACTAATATGAGATGAGATGGTCTCTAGGAGAACTGAGAACTTTAGCACAGTGTGCTTCCTTCTATCCCAAATGCTATGAACAATTTACCTAAGAATATAAAACTATCTCAGATGAAGCTTTGAATCCTTGGCCATTAATGCTAAGAACTTTCCTTCTAGATTTCTCTGTCCAGGTTGTGTCTCTGTCTTCTCCATGGCTACCACTTTTTCTCTATGCAGATTCCCTCCCCTAGCTTACCAAACACGATCCTTTTACAATTTCGTTAATAATTTTTACTCTTTCCCATCCTGAATTTAAAGTATCACATTACTCCAAAAGCTTTTATTTCTAGTGTCATCAGTCTGGCTTGTGTGCAATCGTGTACAATGTAATCAATGTAACTGTGCCCACATCCTGTAAATTGTGCCAGCAGCAGCAGCAGCAGCAGCAAATGTAGCACAATAATCCCATGTGTAAGATACTCTGCCTGAAGCCTTCACCATTAGAATTATTTGAGTTTGACAAGGTCGCTGTGATGCTTACATGTGGCTAAAAGCAACTATACCTTGAAGAAGGAAATGTCTGAGCTGGAGCATGAATGCGGCTCTCTGAGAGTTCCACTCTGGAGATGTCTGTATGCATTGTCTGTTCAGCTTGGTGCAGCGATTCGCCAGCCACCAAGAGATGACTTTATAGTAATGACATTGTTGTAGCTGCAATCAAATACCTAGTGGTCAGCAATGTAAGGGGGAACATTTTATTTTGGCTTATACTTTCGAGTTATAGTCAGCCATGGCAGGGAAGACCTTGCTTGAGGCTGTGGCAGCAGAAGATAGGGCTGGTGGTATCTTGTTGACTGAGGTTTTCTGTCCTGCCCAGTCCTGCCGCCATTAAGTCCCAAAGAAACACACAGAGGCCTACATTAATTATAAACTGATTGGCCTAGTATCTCAGGCTTCTTATTAACTCTTATAACTTATATTAGCCCATAATTCTTGTCTGTGTTAGGCATGTGGCTTGGTACCTTTTTTGGCAAGGCAGTCACATCTTGCTGTCTTGCTTCCTCTCCAGCTGGGTCACAACTGCATACTGAAATTTCCCTCTTCCCAGAATTCTTGTTGCCCCATCTCTACTTCCTGCCTGGTTGCCCGCCTATACTTCCTGCCTGGCTACTGGCCAATCAACATTTAGGAAAAAAGACCATTGTCCCACAGCAGTATCTGGTCATCGGACAAAAAGTAGAGCGTTGAGCAGAGTCATGGGAATGCTGCAAAAGCTCAAGGCCTTTCTCGCCATCCTGTGAGTAATTTCCTTCAGCAAGGCTCTACACACTAAAATGTACGATAGCAGTGGTTCTCAACCTGTAGGTCACAACCCCTTTCACAGGGGTTGCCTAAAACCACCATAAAACACAAATTCATACAGTAGCAAAATTACAGTTATGAAGTAGCATTGGAAATAACTATGAGAACTGTAGTAAAGGGTTGCAGCATTAGGAAGGTTGAGAACCAATGCTCAACAGAGCCTCCCAGAACCTCCACCAATGAGGGTGTTCAAACTGTGAGCCTATCTAGGGCATTTTAGCTTTAAATCATCAATCAGATTTCTGCCTGCTTCTTCAGTGGTGTGGATGCTGCTGGTAGTCCACCCTTGTATTTTCAGGTGACAGACACAACCAATCACATACCACAAGTGCTCAAAAGCAAAATATTATACCTGTAAGACTTTTTCCATTATCATTACTTCCTAAATAATGAAACCACTATTTCCACATCCTTTATATTGTATTAGTATGATATGTAATCTAGAGTTGACTTAAAGTATACATTAGAAAATGCAGCGCCAATTTGCTAATACTTTGCTATTAGCATAATATACCTGAATATATAGACTTTAGTTTCTGCAGACAGTCCCTTGAGGATATTGAGAGATAGTTATAGTTTAAAATTCCTACAAAAGGAAAACCATAAAGTGTTTGAAGTTGTCTATCAGATAATGTCTGTTTCTTTATATAGAAAAAATGTAATAGAAAAATTGCAAAAGCAATTTATTCTTAAACTTTGGGTATGGAGGCTCCTTAACAATTCCAAAAAGCCAGAATATCTCTTAAAAACACCAGTGTCTGAACCTGAAGCAAGAGCAGACATATGTCTTTAAGTGGCTAAAGGTATTTTAATTAAAATGATGGACTGAAGAGAAATATCCATAAATGTTTTCAAATTTGTACCTACAGGCAAGTCATCCTGCCTCTGATTTTGTGCTAGGGTTTCTCTCAGGGAAACTGGAGTTGGTTTTCTCTGGAGATTCTTTCTAGGTAAAGGGAACAGTACTCAAAAGTGTTGGCAATTGTCAGTTTAGTTCAAGTGCTGACCTGAGTCTGGACTCCCTCTACTTCCCAGGCATTTTCATATGCTAACTTCTTTATCTGCATGGCTATGACAGAGGCATCCTCAGAATGCCATCACACCAGGATAGCTAAGAGGTGCTACTGGCTTTACATATGCATCACATATTTTCAATTTTGATATTAAAAAAGATCCTTACAATGCTAAATGAGCATTATCTAAAAATCTATTGATGAACACATTGAACAATAGGATGTTTATTAAAAAAAATAGTTGGTGGCTGTAGTCTCTGTCTTCCCACGGTTTCCAACTAGGTTTTGTGAGTCTGAGGAGGAATTCACCAAACTTATGTACAGTTTAACGGAACAATGTCATCTGAGGCATGTTAGTATCATCTCTTGTCAAAAGATGTGACACTGTTTGATTAATGAAATTTTAATTTAACTTGAGAGCCCCTTTGTATTTGAATTAGCTCATCTCTCATTAGGATTTTCCAAACTGAGCTGAGAACAGAAAGTCTTCATGGAACAAGCTTAGCAGACAGTGCAAATGGGAACAAGTGTCCGGAGTGGAACTCTCAGACAGCCTCATCTGCACTCCAGCTCGGGCATTCGCTTCTTTAAGCTTTAGTTGTTTTTAGCTTATTATGTTAGGATCACCCAACCTTGTCAAACTCAAAGACACAAGGACCTGATACCCTTTTACATAAATAAGAAATTTACTATCAAGAAGGCTGCATCCTAAAATTGCAATACTGTCTAGATTGTAGCAAAAGGCATAATGGAGGCTTTTTTTTCTGAAAGGCTCCAATACCATTTTCCTTTTCTCTTTCTTTTCTTCCTCCTCTTTGGTGTGCAGTCTTTTTTTTGGCCTAAAGCAATGATTTTTTTTGAAACTGTGTTTTATTATGTAGCCTCTACTGATTGGCTAATCTCACAGAGGACTATTTGCCTCTGTATCTGGAGCACTGAGAATAAAGACTTGTGCCACCAAGCTTGGCCATGTTATCCTTTTAACACTGCCTACTCAATATCAAGGCCAACACCCTCATGAGGAAAAAATGCTGCTTTGATTTGAATGTGGTTGCCCCCTACTTACTCTGAGGGCCAGCAGGGATTCAGGACCCAAAGTCTTATGATCATGAGATTGAGATTAGAAAGTCAGTGTGACTATTGGTTTTGAGTGGGGGCTTCCAAGAAGTGATTAGATTTGGTCATTAGAGTCAGGAACTCTCAGTACTGAAGCTGTGGTAGCTCCATAAGGACCAGGGGAGAGCACACACGTGCAGAAAGACACACATTCTATCCTTGGCTTAAGTCAGCCCAGGAGCCTTGCCACAGGGTGTGCTGCTTAGGCTTCCAGTCAGAAGAACTGGTGGCTTAAAGCACCTGCCCACCCCAGGTGTTTGTTTTAGAGATAAAAACCTGATCACAGTGTGAATGATTAGCATAGATCTACTTCCCTCTATTAATGACAGAAATCGTACTGAAGTATCCCAAACTGTGCATGACTATGTAGCCATTTCTTTCACACACCCTTCCTTCTTCGGGGATGTCACGTGGTCCTGTGCTGCCACTCCAGAATATGTGGTTAATAGAGAGGGACTGCCAGGCTCTCATCTAAAGACCCATAGTTGCTTGTGCTGACATAGTTTAGATTAGCCACAATGGCAAACAGCTACAAATGATTTAATTAAAAAAACTCTGTATACCTTGAGTATCCCTAATATGATATTCAGAATAGGAAATATTCTAAAACATGCAAGGGTTTGAGCCTCATGTGATACCACCCGTCAACCACTTCATGTCTTACTCCATGAGCTGGGTTATAATTGAAACACAGGTTCACTAAAAATACTGTAAATATTAGGTTTAGCTTATGTGTATAAACACAAATGATTTTCATGTGTGGATTTGGCTCCCATCCCCAAGGCATCTTATTATGTAGGTACAACATTTCAAATTAAGAATAAATTCCCATGTCCTGACCCCAGTATTCCAGATGAGAATATTCTACCTGTGACAGTTCATCTTCATTTGTAGTTGATTTATGATTGTTTCTGTGTGCTACATAAGTGAATGTGAAAATAAATCAAGGCCTTAAAGGGAACTGTACCATAAAGAGTAGTCAATCAGTAGCATAAATTATTGGGTTTTTTCCAGCCCTGTAAACTGAGTGATATTCTACAAGGACAACAGTACCATGCATGCATGTACACTCTCACCATGTCTGGAGCAACTTACAGAGCAGAGAAATCGTACCAACCTAGGCAATGTGGGGAAGTTGAACTAAGAAGCCTAACTCTGCTCCACAGCCCTTGCCAGATAATCACAATGACTACAATATGAAAAGTATTCTCCCTCTAGGGTCTGAACGCCTGTGTGCGTACCTCGGGAGATGCTTCTTACTGACATCTTCTGTGTGGGATAAAATCATGAGAGCTATGGAGCTGCTCACAGAATGGCAGGATTCCAGACACAGAGGTCATTCTGATTTTCATAGAACAGATTATAGTTATCTTTCAAACTCAAATGGAAAGAAGCAATGCCACGGCAGCAATGATTGCTATTTCCAGAAAATAGTGGATGAGGCAAATTCTTAGTATTTCAAAAGAGGGAGAGAAAAGAGATCACAAACAAAGACATGAAACAAATTAATCATAGGCGGACAGATACTGCAGGACTTCACTTGTAGCAGGTGTCTCAATCAAACAGACACAAGCAAAGAACAGAAGAATGTGAGCCAGGGCACGGGGCTGCAGAGATGGAACATTACTAAGAAAAGGGTGTAAAATTTCCATTGCACAAGGTAAGTTGTAGAGAGCTTCTGTATGGCATCATGCCCAAAGGCTCATAGAAGAACAAATCTGTGGAACACGTGGGTGTCTTTAAAAGTGTAGGCTTTCACATTTAGTTCTCTTGTTAGAATAAAATTGCTCAAAAATTGAAAAGAGAATGTCTCAGAGACTACATGGGATATTGTTTGCAATTTAGTCTAAGAACTGATGGATAATGGATAGATGGGTTGGTATATGGATTAACGCTAGATAGATGATAGTAGATGATAAAAAGATTGTATGTAGAAATGACAGAAGGTAGATGGAAGATGGATGATAATTAGATGATTGATGAATGATGGATAGAGATGATAGGTATGTGATACAATGGGAGATAGAAATAGATACAGGCAGATTGACATATAGACAGATAGTAAGCCAATTTTCTAGATGCTCACAGCCAAAAATCCACCAAGAAAGCAGTTTTCTCTGTGGTAACAGAAGAGAGACTGGCCCCTAGAGAGAGAGCTCAGTGGTTAAGAGTCCACACTGCTCTTACAGAGAATCCCAGTAAGTTCCAAGCGCCCAGCTGCCTGTGGCTCCACCTCCAAAACCTCAGTGGGTATCTACACGCCAATCTATACACATGCATATACTCATACATATAATTTAAAGGAAGGAATTAAAAACTAGAGACATAGTAATTTTTTTTAAAAAAGGAGAATGCCTTTGCAGATAACATTGGCTCTGGAATTTCCTCATAACTCAAAGGAATAAGGTGGGGCTAAAATACTCATTGGCTCACACATCTGTTTTCTCAGGAATAATGTTCTAATGGTAAGTTAGTCAGAAAAATGTTTGCTGGTATTTGGTGTTTATCAAGAAAAGAAGAACGTGCCTGACTTTAAGCTTGCGGTTTTTTTATTCTCTTGGAGAAAACTTTGAAGGGAAAGGCTTTCTCTGTGGCTTCCACAGGGAGAGGGGACTTCTCGGCTCCTATTTTCAGGGACTCAGAACTACATGTTCTTCCTAAAGGATACATTTATGCATCTACTCTCTCAATGTGTGCAAGAAGCCAAGGAGAACACCCAGGCAAGCAACACATTTTCTGTAATTCCTTTAGCCACCCATAAGGCTGCACTTCCGGGTTCGGAGGTCAGCA
>LOJH01005107.1:0-20833 GCA_001685095.1 Ellobius talpinus
TGGGGTACCTGGGCGGGACAGAAACCCCAACAAGCCAGCCCTCATGTTACAAGATGTGATTAGGGCTTCACTAGGGCAGTGTGTCTGCATCCTGGGAAATCTTGCTTTCAGAATCCTGACAGCATATCATTGGAAGGAATACCAGGTCATCCCTCTCAATCAAGGCTCTGCCCACCTGCCTTGATTCCTGAGTTTTAAGCCTTAAAACTATAGCAGTGTACAGCTGTGAGCTCTTCATAGTCCTGGCTATGCTAACAACTAATCCCCAGGTAGTGAGGAGCTGATGTCTGTAGTTCTCACCCTGGAGGGGTAGGTAAGGGTGCTTTGACTGTATCACTGCATCCCTGAAAGGCTGCCCCGCTCTTTCCATTAAAGCCCTTCCCTCCCGATTATCTCCCTCTTAGCCCCACCCGCCCTTACCAGCACCTTCTCCCTGAGCCCTGTTCTGTCTCACAGGTCTCCCTGTCAGCTCCCCAGCATGACCCTGCAGTGTCTCCTGCTCTTGGCTGGCCTCCTGATGGGAGGCATGAGCAAATCCACAGAAAGCAAGGTGGGTAATCCCGTGCCCCATGGCAAGAAGTTGAAGCCTCCTCAGAGGCAATAGATTCTCATCCCATAAAAATTTCAGTCTTTGAACTTAGGGTTCACTGATGTTAGCCTGACCCTGGTAGAATCCCGTTGCAGTCCACTGCTAGTGCTGGAATGACTACACTGCCCATCACCTGTTGTGTTATGCCTTCTAGAAGTTTCTCTGCCATGCCTACCTATTGCTATAGCTGACCTAGAGTCTCTGCAGAGCCTCCCTCTAGAGCTACCTGCTCAGTTGTTGCTTACTCAGGAGCTAATGACTGGTAGGCATGCATGGTCACGCATCCTAGCTCCCACCAGAAGTAATCAAACAAAGACAGTTACATTCCAGTGGGCTGAGCTTTGTATCTGCCATTCTCTCCAAGCCAGGCAGGATGGGGGTGATGTATGGGGAATCCCTTACTAACTTGGCCATGGGTAATGGAAGGGATGGCGTGCACTGAGCCTTGATCCTTCCCATGGTGGTATAATATCCCCGTTTCCCTGTTATAGTGATATTGTATTTATGTTTTAATAAATAAAGCTTCCCTGAAGATTAGAAGGTAAAACTAAGTCACTAGATGCCAGGCATTGGTATCACGCACCTTTAACCCCAGGATTTGGGAGACAGAGGCAGATGAATCTCTGTGAGTTCCAGGCCACCCTGGGCTACACAAGACCAATGCAGAAACAAATCCAGGTGTTGGTGACTCAGACCTTTAGTCCCAGTGCTAGGGAGTCACACGCCTTTAATCCCAGCACTAGAGGGGAATATAAGACAGGAGGAGACAGAGGCTCGGGGCTCATTCTGCAGTCGCCCAGCCTTGGTAGAAGTGAGACTTCACTCGTGGCTTGGCACTTTTGCTTTTCTAATCTTCATCTTGAACCCCAATATCTGTTCTAGATTTTTATTCATCATGTTATACCCTGTTATCCTTTAGACACTCCTGTTAACTAAATTCAGATCACAGGAAAAACCACAAACTTGTAATCCTATCCCACAGGAGACTGAGGCAGTAGAGTTCTGAGGGTTTTTTTATTTGTGTTTTTGAGACAAGGTTTCTCTGTGTAGCCCTGGCTGTTCTGGAACTCTTTCTGTAGACCAGCACTTGATAGGCAGAGACAAGTGAATATCTATAAGTTTCAGGCCATCCTGGCCTACACAGTGAGTTCCAGGCCAGCCAAAGCTACATAATGAAACCCTGTCTCAAAGCAAAAATAATAAATAAAATTTAGAAATTAAAAATAGAGAAAAAGCAAACTTAATATAACTTTTAAATTTCTTGTTTCTATAAAGAAATATATTTATGTTAGGGTTTGGGGAAGAAGGATATTTCTAAGGAAGTGTAATTGGACAGAGGGTCATTAACTAGGGATCTAGCTAGGCTGCTGTTCAGATTCTTGTCCCTATGGCTTCAGAGATAAGGGCCTACCCTTTCAATATAGGGAGGGCAGTACTCTGTGAGGGCCTTAGCCTCTCCTTGCAGGTAAAGGGCAGGAGATAGCCAAAGACTTCCTTTGAGCTCTCTCCAGTGTCAAAAGTATTCTAGTTTAGGGCAGTTTGTTCTGTGCCACACCATGCCAGGCTGTCTGAGGCCCAGGCCCCAGGCCAATTCACACTAATTCGTTAGGTCTTACCCTTCCTGGCCTTTGGGAGACTGGGTAGCTGGTGTTGGACACACCTAGCCAGATTCTAGCCTTATATTTGATAGCTTATTCAGTCATCAAATATTCACTGGTCACAGGCTCTGCACAGTGGGAGAAGGACCTGTTGGATAGTGATTCATGTGATGTGACAGGCATGGAGTCCAGGTGTTTGTAGAAATACCCAAGTCTGTCCAGTAACTTCCAGGCTTGGTTTCCATGTTGAGGGCTGGAATCTTCCCTGTGCTCTTTCAACACAGGCTGCAGTAGGAGTGGGGTAGGAATACTCACTTACTGAAGGGATGTTATTTGCCCCTAGAGAGTTTAGGAGCTATGGGTAGCGAGAAAGCTAAGACCCTGCTATGTTCTTGGCATGAGCAAGGCACTCACCAACCTGTCTCACTAATGTCTCTCCTCTAGGCCCAGCAACCTGAGTGTTGTATGGATGTGGTAGACTTCAATGCTACTTGCCCAGGCACAGGCCTATGTGGCCCAGGTAAGCATCGTTGTTACAAGTAAATAGCAGACTAATCACCATCCCATCCTCCTTCCTCAGTGTCTCAAGACAGCTGAGGGAATGGAGGAACTTGGGCAGCACAGGCTGTGGCGTTGCTCAAAGGAGGCCTACCTGGATTTCCTTCTTGAGCAACCTAACCACACCCTTATCTGGTATAGGCAGGACCCTGTGGGGACTATTCTATGAAGGGCTGAGGCACCGGAGAGGGAGCTTCAGAGGAGAAGGCACAGGGTTCAAAAGAAAGCGAAGCCAGGATAGCACTTTCAGGACTTAAAAGCTCTTGAGGTATTCCCCCCCTTTTTTAAGATTTATTTATTTTTATCTTATGTGTGAATGTTTGCCTCTAGGTGTGCATTGCGCCACATACACACCTGGTACTCTCAGGGGCCAGAAGAGGGCATCAGATGTTCTGGAACTGCAGTTATGGGTGATTGTGAGCCTCTGTGTTGGTGCTTGGAACCAAATCCAGGTCTTCTTCAAGAATAACAAGTGCACTTAACTGCTGAATCATCTCACCAGCACGTTGTGGGGGTCTTGACTGTGGAATATCTAGCAATGTTTGGAGGCATTTTTGTCCATCACAGCTGATGCTAAATGAGTTGACAATTCTAGCATCTGGAGATGAAGGCCAGGGTGCTGTTCACGAGCCTCAGAGCACAGGATGACCCCACCACAGAGGGTAGTCCATCCCCAGTGTCAGCATGGCAAAGGTCAGGTCCCTGTCCCACAAAAGGTTCTAGGAGGCTAGGAAGGTAGTGCTTCCTGGAGGCAGCTAACAGAGGTTGGGGCTGGTGAGAGAAGGCAAATAGGGGCCTCCGGGAGAGGAAGACCCAAGTAAGATGATGTCAGGGCCACCCACTGTCTTTGCCTGTCCTGAGGAAAGAAATGATTGTGATAAAAAGTTGATCAGTCTTGAGGGGGGTGACCCTGGGCTGCTGTTTTAAACTAGATTGACTCAGCTGTCACTTGATTTGTCAAGAGGTACTCCTTGGTACCTGTCCTGAGTTCCATTACACTCAAGACTACATAAACCCAGAGAGACTGCTCAGAAAAGCAAGTACCCTCAAACATTGACAGGTTCATGGGAGGAGGTCACGGACAAGATGTTGAGACTAGAGGGGAGGTGGGGACCAAGGATGAGTATAGTAACAAGGGAAGGAGGGCGTCGTTCTGTGGTGAGCGGAGAAAATCTGAGGATACTGTCTTAGGATTTCTGTTGCTATGAAGAGACACTGTGACCACAGCAACTTTTTTAAAGGAAACATTTAATTGGGGCTGACTTACAGTTTCAGAGGTTTAGTTCATTATCATGATGGGTCATGGCAGCATATAAGCAAACATGGTGCTGGAGAAACTACTGAGAGTTCTACATCTTAATCTGCAGGCAACAAGAAGTGAACTGTGTGCCACACTGGGGGTAACTTGAACATAGGAGACCTCAAAGCCCACTCTTTTTCCAACAAGGTCACACCTATTCTAACAAAGCCACACCTCCTAATAGTACCATTTCCTATGGGAGCCATTTTCTTTCAAACCAACACAGATGCCAAACGGCCTTCATCAGCCTTCTAACCTAAAGTTCTGGAAGTTGAACTTTTCTGGATTCCTTCACATTAACAGCAGAGCCTGGGACCTGGCATCTCATGGGGCTACAAATTGTCCAGAGATGGCTCAGTGGGTGCAGGCTACTATGCCAAGGTAATGCTAGTCACAGAGGGGCTGGAATAAGGTGGCTCTGGGCACAGGTACAGGGATCGAGATAACTAAGTTTGTGTGGGAAGACATAGGAGCCCGATAGGCCTTCAGGGCTCCGCATGACTTTCTGGCCACCCTCTTTCTGTGTATATAATTTAACAACCCAGCATCAGCCCACAATAGAGTCAGTTATGTCTCAACACAGGAAATTAGTAAAGGATGATTCTGGGGAGAATCTCACTCTTTTTGTTTTGTTTTGTTTTGTTTGAGATAAGTTCTCACTATGTAGCTCTTGTTGGCCTGGATTTCCTAGAGATCCACCTGCCTTTGTCTCCCAAGAGCTAGAATTGAAGACATGCACCACTATACCTGTTGGGAATCTTATTCTTGGTGCTAGGTTTTGTACTGAGGACCCCATGTTCCTTAGTCTTGCCTTTAGTAGACACACATGCCTCTCATGAGATCTACTTATGTATTAAATTGATAAGAGGAATAAAATTAGGCCACTTTAGGAGACCTATTCCTTATCTTATGATTCCATGTTTGAGCAGGAATCTTTCACCCAAGTAGAACTGAGCATTTGGACTTTGTACCTGTGTGATTTTTTTTTTTTTGCCCACAGCATTGGTAGAACTGGAATGGGCTGATGTCCTTCTTAGACCATTTGTCCATTGCTGTTGATACTATCTCTGCCACCACATAAAGGCTCTGTCTCACCATAACCCATCTGTTCAGATCAGACATTATAACCTTCATTATTAAGGTCCAGTGACCCATGGTTTAGCTCTCCATGCTGCCCAATATCGAGCTTTGGCTTCTAGTACCCCATCAACATTTATGGACCGTGTCTGCTCATCTTCTGTGTTGGGGATGTTAGAAGTAAAGGTATAAGATGGCCTTCAGGATGCCCTTTCAGAGGAGAAACAGCTGTGCACAAATCACTGGCCAGTACAGGCTAGGTCACGCTCAGAATGAAGGTGTAGCTTTGGTCAGTACCAATCTTGGATAGACATTTGGCTTGATCCTGCAACAGAAGATCCTGGGAAATAGCACAGGGACAACAAGCCTGTGTGTACCTGTCCCAGTGTAGAGGCCCAAGTGAGGGTGCACTGCCATAGGTAGGCAGTATCCTGGAGGAAATGGTTCTGGTGGATAAGGCTAGACCTTAACATCATACCTATAAATTTTAGCTAAGTACTTTGAATAGTCTCCTGAGGCATCCAGAAAAGAAATGACTGCCTTAATGATGGGCATCCACATGAATTTGCTTAAAAACTCTATGCTTTCTGTTGTTTATTTCTTTTTCTGGAATTGGAGCCTGTGCCCACAGATTTCCACATCATGTTAATGTTCTTGAGTTGAAAATTACCAATTCATAATACAGAAAAGCTTACAGAAGACAGTGAGATGACCTTGACTTACTTTGACAACCCTAATCTCTTCCTGGTACAGGTTGCTACAGGCACTGGAATGCAGATGGGAGTGCTAGCTGTGTCCGGTGCTGGAACGGGACCCTCCCGAAATACAATGGCTCTGAGTGCAGAATTCGTATGTCTTCTTCAAGCTATCTACCCCAATTCCCCCATACTTCACAAGGGTCCTCATGTCCTATTTGGGGAGAAACCAAGGGAACCACTGTACTTGTCCTCTCCATTGGCGGTACCCACCTTGCCCAGGAATGTTGTCTATTAGTGAGCAGCCCCTTGGATCCCTCCCTGAGTGTTCTGTTCACTGAGGACAGCTGTAGGTGAGAACTGCTCCTTACTTTCTCATCTCTAACCTGAGATGTCCCTTTAGGACTGTATGTGGAGGCCTCAGTAGGGTTCCTGGCATGGCCCAGGCCTCCCCTCAATTCTGTTCTCCCATAGTTACTGGTCGGGGCATGCAGTTTCCTATGAACAGAAGCTCAGGGACACCTGAACAGCCACATTTTGGTAAGTCTTTTAAATCTAGAACTGTGCCGCTTATTAGGACCTGGGACTGGGGATGGGGCCCATCATTAATTAGAGCTGGTATTGGTACCAGTGCCAATCCTGAACCACTAAGACCACAGCAGACATAGTCCACTCTGACCCCCAGGCCCTAGGGATTGCATTGCCCATCCCATCTTGCTCTTATAGGATGTAGGCCACTGACGAGATTGCAAACACACAGGTCATGCCTCCTGATCTGTTTTCAAGGAAGGGACAAGCCCTATTTACCTGATGGCTGTATCTCCAGAGTCCTCAAGCCCACCTTAAATGAAGGCCTGGGGAGTAAGGGGTGGAAGAATATGTCTGAAGTAGCAGTGTGAACTGGCCTTCCCCCTGTAATCAGATTGATGACTACCTTAAGAATCATAGAACTTTCATCCAGCAACTGATGGAAGCAGATGCAGAGATCCACAGCTAAGCACTGGGCCGAGCTTTTGGAGTCCAGTCCAAGAGAGGATAATATGAACAAAGGGGTCAAGACCATGATGGGGAAACCCATAGAAACAGCTGACCTGAGCTAGTGGGAGCTCAATGACTCTGGACTGACAGTGGGGGAACTTGCATAGGACCAAACTAGGCCCTCTGAATGTGGGTGAGAGGTGTGTGTGTGTGGCTGGGGCAGCCTTTATGGCCACTGGCAGTGGGACCAGGATTTATCCCTACTGCTTGAACTGGCTTTTTGTAGCCCATTCTTTTTTGAGGGATACCTTGCTCAGCCTAAATATAGAGGGGAGGGGAGGGCCTTGGTCCCGCCTCAAAGTAATGTATCAGACTTTGTTGCCTCCCCATGGGAAGCCTCACCCTCTCTGAAGAGTGGATGGGAGGGTGCAGTGGGGAGAAGGTGGGGGATGGGGGGAATGGGAGTGGAATAGATATATAAAATGAGAAAAGATTATTTTTAAAAATAAAATTTAAAAACTAAAAAAAAAGGAAAGATACTTCCCAAGGGCAGGCTGTGGTGGCACACCCCTTGAATCCTAGCACTTGGGAAGCAGAGGCAGGAGAATCTCTGTGAGTTCAAGGCCAGCCTGGTCTACAAAGCGAGTTCCAGGACAGCTAGGACTGTCACACACAGAAACCCTATCTCAAAAACAAAATGAAAGATATTTGCCGTAGCTGGCAGTTACACTGTTCTGTCAACAAATAACCCCCTAGCATGTTCTGACCCCAAACAAATGGAGCTGAGCAGGAGGCATCTGCATGTATCCCAGTGAGCAGAAGTACCTGCTGCCAAGGCTGGAGGCTTTGGTTCTCACTCCCAGAGGCTGGGGCCAGTCTAATGGAGAGAGCACAGGAATTAGCCTGGTCCAGGAGAGAATGGGCACTATGATGTCCCTTGTCCTGTGGTGAGGTGTGTTGGGCTTGTGGAGGAGTGCAGAGCCCTTGCTCTGACAGGTGGCTGGTGCCTAGTCGGGGCTCAGATATGTTTGGGGAATGGTGGGCCCCAGGGTTAGTTAAGCAAGGAGCACTGTACTCGTACCCATCCCCCAAGACCCAGGCTCTCCTGGCAGCTGTTGGTTTGCCTGCAGGGGGTCCTCATGTGGCAGCCTCCCTCTTCCTGGGGACACTCTTCATCAGCACAGGCCTCATCCTCTCTGTGGCTGGGTTCTTCTACCTCAAGCGCTCCAGTAAACTTCCTGAGGTTTTCTACAGGAGAGACAGAGGTACTTCCTCCTCTGACTGAGTTTCCACCTGCCTAGCCTCAGGGGAACTGTCCAGAGCCTGTCCCCACTCAGGACATAGGTAGGTGATCCCCAGCAGATACAGAGCAGGCACAAGGACTCCGCAGAGTGCCTCTGGATGCTCTTATAGCTGAGAACAGGAGGGTGGGCCCTGCTGCGTAAGAGTTTCCAGGGTAAGAAATGGTGAGCAGCTGTCCAGGCTTCCTGTGCTCAGGGCACGCAGAGCTGAGGCAGCTGCTGGGCTGCAGAGTGACATGTTGTTTTCTTCCCCAGCCCCTGTCCTGCAGCCTGGTGAAACAGTAAGTAACCTACTCTACTAGGCTGAGCAACCTGGGCTATTTGTACCTGGGCCAGGCCATCCCAGTCTCAGTTTGCCTTTCTCCTTTCCAGGCTGCGATGGTCCCCCTGCCACAGTCTTCAGGTACTGGCTGTAGCATGTTATGCGAGTGGGGTGGAAGGGTCTTACTGTGGACCAGTCTTCAAAGCCTGTTCTATAGTTTTTATCCCCAGATGTCCCTTTCTGGGACCTGACCTGCCTTCACACTTTCTAAGTAGACTGTTCCGTAAGTCAGGGACAAGGACAGGTGCTCAGCAGGCATTACTCCTCTTCTTTCCCATCAACACACATGGTTTCCATGTTGCCTCCCTTCCTCAGCCTAGGGCCAG
This sequence comes from Ellobius talpinus, assembly GCA_001685095.1. Classification (NCBI taxonomy): domain Eukaryota; kingdom Metazoa; phylum Chordata; class Mammalia; order Rodentia; family Cricetidae; genus Ellobius; species Ellobius talpinus. The sequence continues at coordinate 8,745 of LOJH01005107.1, forward strand.
GTTCCCTGCTTCATCCGTAGTCTAAGTCTAGCTCTGCTTGAGAGCTGCAAGGAACATGTCAGTCCCTGAGCCTTTCCCCGCCGTGCCTGTGCAGCTAGAGATGCCGTGAGCACGGGTAGGTTGGCTGGGCTGTACTTGCGCAGCTCTAAGCCCCAGAGTAGACTCATTGTCTTCACTGTCACTGGTTTAGTGTGGAGAACCAGTGAATGTTTCTCTCTTTTGAAGATAAAGTAGTTCCTTGATGAAGCCAGACCTACCTTGTTCCAATTAGTACCTGTCTCAAGTTCTCCAAAGCAGCCTTGTCCCTGAGTACCTTACAGGTGTTGCCAGTGACCTGTACCACCATACAGCAAAAGACACACACTAGCCACTTCAAGAAAAGTGTGTCCCTTAATAGTTCCAAGGCCTGGTGGATAGGGAATCCTTCATGTCTCAGTTCCTAGTGTCTCATATCTCCTGTGGCTTTGCTCATCCATGTTTCTTTCTCCCTCTCAGGAGGATAATAGTCATGGGATTCAAAGCCCATCTGGTTAATCTGGGATGATCTCACCTATTCTAATAGAATCACATCTGCACAGACCTTTTTTCAAATTAGCGTTATGTTCATAAACTTCAAAACTCAGGGGTGAGCCTGTCTTTAGAGAGTGCCATCCAACTCCCTGTAGAGCATAATGCAGATAGAGTCTGTTCTTCTGTCTTAAGGAATAGCTGGGCTCTGATCCAGGCCCAGGTGCCAGGGTGTGGAGTCCGGGGGTTTTGATAGGAAACCGCTGAGCTCATGGGTGCCTCCATCAGAAGATACTACCATTGCACAAAGGAAGCCTAATAAGCATCACTTCCTTGCTAGAATAAACTCCGTACATGGGCTTTGTGCTCTGTGACTGTTGACTATGCTCCTGAGAGCTTTTAGTTCTGGCAAAGATCTGAACTTTACCTATTTCTGATTCAGCTTTTCTCTAACCCCATTTCAGTGAGGAAGCCAAGATACATCAGGCGTGAGCACCACCCAGATAAGAACAGGGATCCTTCTGCCTTCTCCGCAGTGGAGGCCCACATCAGCAACGTCTGACCCAGAGGTCAACTGAGACTTCACAGCACCCAAGGTTCCCCTCCAGTGAACTCAACACACAAAGGGCCTGGGGCTTAAGATAGGCCAGTGTTGGCTCCCAGGGACAGATATGTACAGTTGCTAGGGGGAGCTAACCTCTATGCAATGAGATCTTCTGTCCCCTTACTATGTGGTTTAACAGGAGTAACCATCTGTGAGATGTGAGGACTCAAGAACAAGTCATATAGAGTCTGGGCCCCTCAGGAGTCACAGCAAAGTTCTAGCATCTCTAACAGCTTCAACACAGGCTTGATCCAAGTGGTCAAAACATCTGGAGGCCACCCAGTGGAGCCCATGTTAGACAGTACTCTCTCTCCATCACCATCAAGCTAAGAAGAATGAAACCAAGGTCCAGAGAGTGGAGAAAACAACCTGGAAACTGGTACCAGAGATAGGTTGCTCCAGCGTTGGCCTGATAATTTATCTGCTAACCTCTAAGGCATACGTTTCTGAGAGTTGCAGAATTGAATGTCCTGGGTTTCCTGATTCTAGGGACCAGCAGAACCTAGTCTCCCAGGGACAGACTCCAAACCTTTCAGGCTGGATACTCAAAATGTTTACCCATGAGGCCCCCACATCTGGACACCTGAAGATCATTTGTGTCGCTGGGCTTGTTGAGAGCATACTGGCCAGTGGTCCTGTCTTTGCTCTTGTGGCTGGTAGCATTAGCCATATGCTCCTGTGGAAGAAGGTACCCTGTTAACCAATGCCACCTCCCTCTATGGCCCAAGGGTGTCTGACATCTTCACCATCTGGCCCACATCTGATCTTATTAACAGGGATGTGAGCTTACTTTCCCAGACTTGAACCAGTGGCTAAGGTAGCAGCAGTGATTTAAAGTTGGACCAATTAAACTAGACTAGATATTCTCTCCTCTAGCCTTACTATCCAGGGGTCATCTAATCAATGTGTGTGGGACACCTGCCCCATTGCCATGTTCAGGGGACAGAATGAGGAAGGCAAAGAGAACCCCTTCAGCAGGATCCAGGACCTGCCATCTGTTACCTGGTGGGACTGGCAATACAGCAATCCATCCCCACATGTGGCCTTGCCTGTTCTACATGTTCGGGACACTGTCTTGTATGAGATGACTACCCAGCTCCTTAGGACTTGAGATAGAAGGTGCCAATCGATGGCCCTTCAGAGAGAACTACAGGTGCAGCTGGATGTGGTGGCAAACACCATTAATCCTAGCACTTGGGAGGAAGAGGCAGGTGAATTTCTGCGTTCAAGGCCAGTCCGATCTACAAAGCAAGTTCCAGGATAATCAGGGTTATACAGAGAAACCCTGTCTCAAAACAAACAAAAATCCGGGCGGGGGGGAAGACTACAGATACATCACTAGGCTTTGTGGGGGCCACTGACAGTTTGCGGATCTAAGTCACCCTTTGGGAAAATAGGACTCTATGCCGGCCACCTGAGTCCAGCTTGGTGGTTCCACTCAAAGCCCATGCGTAGATGTGGAAGTGTTTGTCGGCTGACTAGTGGAGGAACTAGATAAAGACTGCAGAATGAGACGTAGGATTCTAGAAGTCCTGCCTATGGTTGTTTGAATAAGAATACCTCCCATGGACTTAAATACTTAAATGCTTAGTCTTTAGGGAGAGGCACTACTTGAGAGGGATTAGGAAGTGTGAGTTTGCTGGAGGAGGTGTGTCACTGGGGGTAGGCTTTGGGTTTCAAAAGCTCTACAGGCCCAGTGACTTTCTCTTCCTGCTGCTGCCTGTGGATCTGGATGTAACACTCTCAACTTCTCCAGCACCATGTTTGTGTGTTGCCATGCTGATAATGGACTAAACCTTTGAATAGTAAGTCCTAATTAAATACTTTATAAGAGTTGCTGAGGTCATAGTGTCTCATCAATAGCACTAGAACACTAACGCTGCCTTTGCTTTGTAACGTCTATGGCTCTCTTTATGCACTGGTTAGAGGGCTGTGGCCCAAGACATCTGCAGAAACCTGAAATGAGTTTGACATCCAAAGAGCATCCCTCTACCCTTGGCTGTATTTCAGAAAAGGGCTGGGGAGTAAGATCCTGTCGGGCTAAGGTGTAGGTTTCCAGACCTAGATCCTTTGTTCTGAAACCAAAGACCTTGCCCTGGGGAAGGATGTGAAGTAATATAAGTGAAGATGGAGTCTCACCCAGCATCTTTTTTTTTTTAAGCAGCTTGATACGCTGGGCCTAAAGCAAGGTTGTGTGCTTTAGCCAAATTAAACACCTTAAGGCCTAGGGTTCTCCAGAATGATTTCTAATGAGAATTGGAAAGAGATGTTGGCAGCAACCAAGGAAGGCAGCATGAGAATGTGGCTCCCAGTCTGGCCCCCTGCTGCCACAGATAGGTCTTTGGAGACCTTGTCTTCACTGCTGGAGATACAGAAGGACACCATTGGTCAGGCTGCCTATGTCTTAATAGACCAGGTCTACATGCAGCCCTAAAAGATGGGGCAAAATGCCAAACCAAATGGCACCCCCTACCCCAGAGTCTGCTTGTTCCATCTCAGCACCAATATTCACCTACTTGGGGGGAAAACAGTTTCTACTCAGCAGCTGAGGTCTTAGGAGGAATTCTGGCCATAGGGCAGCCAGTACCAAGTGAGAATATGCAGCCAACCTCCTATATCCATTGTTTGGAAAACAGCAGAATGGTTAGCAGAGATGAGGGGTGGGCTTAAGACTGAGAACCTAAAAGAAAAAGTCCTGGTCTTAAAAGACCTCATGCACTAGCCATATCTTGTTTCCCGACAGTATATCAGGGACTTGCAGCCAAGTCGGTAGCCGTGGTGGTGAGGACTGCTATCAGGGTAGGTTTAGGGTACTACTGAGAGGCTATGATCACTTTGGTACAAGGATGGGGTCAATAAGAGCCTCTCAGAGAGGGAACCCCTAAGGCTGTGGGGCCCAGAGTGAGAAGATAGGAAATACGGTTGACCTTATGGGCACATGCTCACACAAATACACATACTCAATGGTGGTGGTATTTTGATGTGCACACCCACACATTGACTTGCCTGCTGGTTAGGATCGGGTCAAGATGGACCCCACTTACTGCCCTTGACAGTGTAGTCTGAGTTCTTCCTATACTAGCTGGAGCTCCTCCAAGGCCTGGTCCCTTTGTCAGCGGGGAGTTGACTCCCCTGAGGTCAGGCCTGGGAGAAGCCCAATAGATTCCTAAGGTCTCACAGCATACTTGCCTCTGGACATTGACTGTTCACTGGGTAGCCTTGGTGACCTCAGAGCTTGGATATTCCCAGGAGCCCTCTGAAGGTTGTTCCCAGAGCATCTGAGACTCTAGCTTCCTAGAGGCAGCTTGTGACACAGAGTCATACTCTACACAGAACACGTGGACTGGGCCCTCAGCAGCTTTTCCTCTTCAGCACCCTCATGACCTCTACAGTCCTGGACCCTTCAAGGACACCCTCCTTAGGTACCCACCTCCTCTCTGGACCTCCATTTTCCTTTGAGCCCCTAATTCCCTGGGCCCCATTTTTGATTACTAGTACTCATAAGAATTAGGCAAGAGAACCTCAATTCTTCCAATGCTCAGGCCCCCTTCCTCTGATAGGACATTGTCCCCAGGTTCCCACAATCCCCCATATCTTAGCTCCCTTCAAAGTTGGCCTTGATCATAAAGATATCTAAGAGCAAAATTGTGGCAGCTTTTGGGGATCTGGACCATTGGGTGGTCAGTGGGTACTTTTGGGTAGTTGAGTACAGCTATCCTTCTAGTCTCATGAGGTCCCTCCCAGCAACATACCCTCCCCACAGGCCTATGTGGGGGCTCCCATCTCAGGACCCCACAGTGCATTGTGCTTGGCCAGAAGACAACTAAACCTCAGGGAAAGGGAAGAACCTGGCTTGACCAATGTGGGTGGCGTCTGGTCAGCCATACCATCTCAGCTCAGTGGCCCTGGAGCAGACCAAGGACTGCCTATGCTCCTGCTCACAGCCTCCAGTTCATCCCACTCCAGTGTGGCACTCCCTACCTCATTCCTAGGCACTCCTTGTCCATCAACTCTTTGATGAACACTTCTACTGTGTCTCCTGGGCAAAGCTTGAGATTCCATCTTTCCAAGAACACCTGATCCTTCCTGAAGTCTGGAACAAGCAGGTACCCACAAACTATTGTAGCCAACCTGGGCCCCTATTTATTTATTTATTTGAGACTCTGTGTGTGTGTGTGTGTGTGTGTGTGTGTGTGTGTGTGTGTGTGTGTAGCCTTGGCTGTCCTGGAACTAGCTCTGTAGACCAGCTGGCCTCAAACTCACAGAGTTTCATCTGACTCTGCCTTCCGAGTTTAAAGGATTAAAGGTGTGCACCACATCCACCAGCATCCCTAATATTCTTAACTTGACCCACCATCTAGGCTGTTGCCCAGGCTGGCCTAGCCATGACCTTTCACCTCTATTCCTGGGCTCCAGGACAAGGAGTTCCCCAAAGGCAGTAGGGTGCTGGAGCAGCAGCAGATGAGGGTTTTGCATGAAGCAATTGTGAGAATATAGGTGAGATGGGAGAAAAAAGGGCAGGACATTGATGGGCACAGGTAGATGGGACAGAAAAGTGCAAATTGAGTGTGTCTGAGTGTGTCTAGGCTCAGTGAAGGGTCCCTGCTGAGTACACTTGGGACCAGGTGGGCACACTTGCTTTCCAAAGGAAAGGGGCTTTATCTGAATACATGAGCATCTACTCTCCCTCCTGAGTTCTATTCTGGCTCCCCACCCATTCTGGGCCTGCCAGGGAGAGACCAGCCAATCTCTGATGTCTAACGTGTTCAGGGCCACACCCCCAGCTGCTGTTACCTAGAAGGTATAAATAAACCTGCTTCAAAGCTCATGGCCTGAGAATTCACACCTGTCTCAGTCAGCCAGCTCCTGGATGAACACACACATCGTACCTTCCGTTCCCACATACACAGAAGAGGTGCGCTAGCTGGACTGGTACCACAGAAGGCTGTTGGCTGCTGGCCTGTGAAGGAACACCTGCCAGGTGGAGCAGAGGCTGGGCCCGACCTGAAGGAGGGGGAACAAGTCAGCCTAGAGGCATAGAGCTTTGCTGTGACCAAAGAAGAGGATCATGCCCAGGAACTGCTGACTCCTGGCTACCAGGTAAGGTCAGCTCAACCTTTCACCTATACAGTCTCAGGGTGAGGCCCCTTTACGGAAGGTGGGGCTTGGTGCCAAGGAATCAATCCTACGAACAGCACAGGTCAGAGGAGGATAGACTTTGTCAGACCTGTCAAGGCTGCTGCTGCATCCAGGAAGTGGTGACTTCGAATGCCAGAAGGCTGGAGCCCTCCTGATGTCACAGTGATGTCAGATGACTCACATAGACCCTGTGATGAGTCAGCAATCCTTGAGCCATTTTACTCACCCACTCAGGGTTGACCAGTGAGGCAGGGAGAGGGATTATCTCTGCTGTGACTGCTGGGCTCCGTGGGTTATAAGGCCAGTGCTTGTGCTGTGATCAGGATGCCTGTGGCTCCTGAAGTGGCAGCCTTGCCCAGGGGAGGTCATTGTGTTTCTAGCATTCCTCTCAGGGAAGTAGGGGAAGGGGTCGAAGAAGGCCTGAATCTTCCACATCCCACTGGACAGGAATCTGTATGATTCTGATATTGGCAGAACAGGGCAGGTGTGTGTGTGTGTGTGTGTGTGTCTGTCTGTCTGTCTCTCTGACTGAACAAGTGTGTGAGTGGGCATGTCTGAAGCAGCCTCATTCCTCTGGCCATTGACTAAGGATCATTTTTAACCCCTGGCACTTGTCCTTATCCCTACCAAACAAGCTAGCCCTAGATTCCAGGCTGTAGCTGTTAGAAACTCAGGCCTCTACTAAGGCCCTCTCTGTTTCTCAGAGCTTTATGGGCCCACGTGTTCTCCCAACCACCCCAGAATCCTTATATATCTGCTGGCAATTCAGATGTGTGCCATACAAATCAGGGACCCACACTGGGACCAAGTTCAAACCCCTCCTCGTTCCAGAGCCACAGGTAGCTCATGAACCTGCCAGGGCCCAGTGTCCAATTGGTTCTGGTACAGAAGCCCCTAGCTAAGTCACTCCAATTTGGAGCTGACTTCTCCATATGGGACCTGTTAGTATTCCATGGTATGGGTTCAGCCTTGCAGAGCATAGACATAAATAGTAGATGCAGTGGGCGACTCTCATCAGCATGGGTAAGGATGGGTAGCAGGTGTCCAGCCACCATGTTGGCGATCCCTAGCACATGGCCTCTATTGAAACCCATCTAGACTGTTCATGCCTGGCATACTGTGGGATTGTTGACCTTGTAACGAATGGAAGAGGCTAAGTTCTAGATTGGCCATGGGTGGGATTTTGGAGGTGCCTATAGGTAGATAGTGTCCTTCATTGGGATCTTTGGGTCTGATGCAGGGGAAGAGAAGAGGTGGTGTGACAGACTGACTTTCCAGGAAAAGGGCAGCTTGTGATGGCCTCTCTCTGTTCCATAGCTCAGAATCATGTCATCAGGCCCGCGGGTGTGGTATACAGCTCACCGCCAGAGCAGCTCCACAGCCACAGTGCCCAGGTCGCCTGGCCCAGTTGGAAGCCCCAGATCCCCTGGCCCAGTTGGAAGCCCCAGATCCCCCAGTACTCCTGGCTCAGAGAGGGTGGCCTCCCCACTGGAGTGTTCCATCTGCTTCTCAGGCTATGACAACATCTTCAAGATACCCAAGGAGCTCTCCTGTACTCATGTCTTCTGCCTTGAGTGTTTGGCTCGGCTGGCAGCTGCCCAGCCTGCAAGCCGTCCTGGCAGAGAAGCTGTACCCTGCCCATTCTGCCGGCAGCCCACCACTGTACCTGCTGCTGGGGCTCCTGCACTGCGCACCAGCCGTCAGCTGCAGGCCAAGATGCCAGTGCACTTGCAGAGAGAGGAGCCTGTGTGGCTTGAGGGCACCAAACTATGTTACCGCCCCTTGTCCACCACTTCTGGCCAAGAGGCCAGTGACTTTGTGTGTGTGGATGTAGGCCTGAGCAAACCAGCGGAACCCACACTACCTGCACCTGTCCAGGACCCTCCTGAACCCAGGCGAAGCTGGCTGGCCCGCTGCTGGACACGGTTTGGAGACTGGCGTCAGGTAGTACTGGTTTCTGTGCTGTTGCTGCTGCTGTTTTGTGTGGTACTCTGGCCTGTGCACTGTGCATTCAAAACTGGAAATCTGCGCTGCATTAGCCGGCCATCTGTAGCCACTGCCACTGTCACTTCAAATACTGATACGCTCTTTCTTGGGCTCCTAGCCAACAAATAGGGTCAACACTTTGGCCAGGCCAACTGTGCCGCTTGCTCCATGGATGGATCCTGACCTGACAAGGTCAAGAACACAGCAGCTTTGGAAGTTGGTTTCCCAGAACCATAGACACGTATGTGTCCCTCACTCTCTAGGGCTAGGTACCAATAGGAAGAAAAGGGTCTTCAAAGCCTCTAAGAAATACAGGCGTCCAAGGGCTCCAGAAACTGCCCTCTGACCCTGTCATACAGATGGGGAAAGGAACCCAGGACCTTCCTGAATACACTGAAGTCCCCAAAAGGCAGGAGTTTGCCATCCTTTTTTAAAATTAAATTTATTTATTTTATACCCTGACTGGTTTCCTCCCCTGCTCCTTTCTTTCTCAAGACATTTTACCAGGGTCTTTCCTAGTTCCTTTCTTTGGGAAGGGCTGGACCCTTCCACTCAGTGGGGATGCTGAGCAGCTAGTTCTCTTAATAAGAGAGATAGTGGAAAGGTAGGGCACCTCTGCCCATTCACAGCAGGGACTTGTCATCTGTCTCTGGCCATTATGAACGGTACATTTCAAAATAAATTATTTTGTATAAATACTGTTTCTCTGTGTACCTCTTCTTCATCCTCCACCATTCAGGTTTGTCTTGTTAGTCTCCCATTCCATATTCCCACAATCCAACCTCCACCCAGATGACCTGACTGGATCACAGTATGACCAAAGTTGGGGAGGGGGCAGGAGCCAGTGTTCATCTTTACTGGCTTCAGAAGGGCAAGGACAACTCTTGACTTGGCTGCTACCCAACACCGTGAAGCTGAGAACCTGTAGTGATCTGAAAACCTATAGACCGTAGGACCCTCCCAGCAGACCCCAGCCTTCTTTGGGCCAGCCTGGATACTGAAATAGCAAAGTTTAATGTCATGAGGGTCACAGCCACCCAGGTTCTGCCATTAGCCCTAGAAATTCTGTACTACAAGGCTGAGTATGACCAGGAGAGCCCAGGCTAGTTCCAGCTTGGGCAGGTCTCAGCCTCCTCACTTCTAACACCAAGGTCTAACCAGCTGTGCTTTTGGTTAGGGCAGAGAGGAGATTTACGGAGGTCCTAGAGAATCTGGATCCAGCTGCTGGGAGCAGGGGAATCCTAACACACCCCTGGCCTCAGTGCCAGTAGATACAGAACTGAGAACTTTACTGAAGATGCCAGAAAGCCACAGACCACCCGTGATGGGGAAAGGTTCTTCCATGTCCCATGGGCTAGTGACATTACATCCTGTCATACACAGTGATGCACACATGTGGAGTCACACTCATGTCACTGGGAGGGCCAGGTATGTGAGAATTTCCATATGGTCACATGAGCATCTCACATCTCACATGTGATGTCATTCCACAAGCCTTATGCCCTGTGACCAAAACAATGCTGAATCATCACACGGACCAGGTTAAAGGACAGGTCAAGTCAGGCTCAGACTATCCCTATCGTTGTTGCTTAGGTCACACACAGAACTACGCAATGTCGGGAATTGTGGCACACACAGGTCCACATGTAGTCACTTGTCACAATCCTGGAACTACATTTCAGCTGGGTGCTAGGAACCGGGCCAGGACCCTGGGATCGCCAAATGCTCCTCCCACGGCTGGCACCCAGGCTTGTCTGAATTGAGGCGCAGCTCCTGGGATGCTTTTCACAGCTTCAGTCATGGTCAGTCAGTAAATGGCACCCTGAGTTTCCCTCGCCACCTGTAGAGCCCAGGTTATTCTGGTACCCGGTCCTGATCCCCGTCGAGATCCCCAGGCACCCAAGATGCTGCGGGCGGCAGGTACCACTCAGGTCGGGGGTTGTGGCTGACCTCAAGCTGCCATTCAGATACTCTGGCTCCTCCCAGTGCTCACTCTGTGGCAGGGACCTGGTGCCAGTGCACCTTTGCACGCTGGCGCCTCCCCTCCCCACCCGTTCGCGCGGTCTCAGCTTCTGGTCTTCGGTTACCGCTGCCGCGTCAAGATGCAAGTCTTCCTGAGGCAGCCTCAGTTTGAACCGGTGGCCGGCGCCCGCAGTGGTCGTCGTTGCTCGCCACCAACTGTGTATCGTTATTCCAAAAGGCAATATCTCAGTCCAAGCCTGGGTGTGGCCTAAATGGTGAGGCGCGGATCAGTGGGTCCCAAAGGGAGGCAAGGAGAGGCGGGGCGGGGGCGGGGAAGAGGCGGGATCCAGAGAGGAAGGTGGCTCTTTGGGGAAGTGGCCAACTGGCAAAGGTGAGTCTGGAGGTGGATTCGTAGGGTGGAAGTGGGGAGAGGCCTCTGATTAGTGGGGATTGTGCTGTGCCCCTCAAGTGTCTGCGTCCGCAGTCAACCAGAACATTAGATAATGCTGTTGGTCCTATGAGGGCCACTGGCGGCTTGTTGGACCTATATGGATCCTGGTGACCCATCCCTGTCACATCGGAGATACAGTACACACTACTTCTGACTTTGTCTCGCCGCTGTGGACCAGGCTCATCTCCAGGAATCTCCAGGACGTCAGCGGGCTCCCGCAGGACTTCTCCAGCTAAAGTGGAGCCCGCTGAAGTACTACTGGAGCCGCCTGCTCGGTTGTGGAGTTCACGGAAGAGAAACACGCATTGCTGGGACCCTCGTGTGTGGACGGACACAGAGCTAAGCCAGAAATGATCACTTTTTGATCACAGAAATGACCCCAAGTGTTTTAGGTTCCCAGGGAAGGAAATTAAGAGCAAGATAGCTAATATTGAGTTCTATTTGGGAAAAGTCACTCTTAGGGACTTCTGAGGAACTACACATTTTTTTTTTGGAACTACACTTTCCACCCACGATGCAGGAAGAGAGAATCTGTACTACTGAATACAAAAAGGATACCAAAGCTGATTTGGGTCAGGAAGGACATGGGAGGAGGGGAGACCTACGTCTGGAGTTGAGAACTTATTTTGGCTTCCATTTCTGTGATCAAATACCACGACAAAAAAGCAACTTGGAGAGAAAGGGGTTTATTTCAGTTTACAGATTATGGTGCATTATGAAGGGAAGTCAGGGCAGGAACTCAAGGCAGGGAACCTGGTGGCAGGAACAGCAGATCACAGAGGAATGCCGCTTACTTACTTGTATCCTATGTGTAGGCAGACTACTCCTTCCTTTCCCAGCTGCCCAGACCCGAATAATCACACAGAAACTATATTAGTTACAACATTGTTTGGCCAATGGTTTGTACATATTTCTATCTAGCTCTTACATCTTCATTTAACCAATTTCTATTAATCGCCCCTTTTCTGTCTAAATAAAAAGAAAGGTTTTAACTTTAACATACTAAAATTACATATAACAAAACTGTTATTAAGCAAGAATTATAGCTACAATATTTAGTCCAATATTTATATTTGGTAAGTTAAATACTCTATTTATCCTCTTTGTGAGTCTAAAGCTTTATGTTTATCTTTCATCATAACTAAGGAACACTAACTATAACTATCCTTTAACTCCACCAAAGACCCTAGGATATAATATTATCTAAGTAAACAGGAAGTGCATTGTAAACAACTTCCAAAGTTCTACAACTGACAGAGACATCTTGCTGCCTGGACACCCAAAATTCTTCTGTAACATTGGGTCATTCATCTTCAGCCTACAGGCCCATAATATCTGGGAGACTTTTCAGTGAGGCAGGAAGTTTGAAGACCTGTTTTGCCTTGTACTGGCAAAGTTCATCTTTCTCTCTCTCTCTCTCTCTCTCTCTCTCTCTCTCTC
>LOJH01005107.1:22472-34791 GCA_001685095.1 Ellobius talpinus
CTCATTCTGAGATTCTTGGAGGCAGGATCGCCATTTCCGACTGAGGTAGAGGTAAGAGTCAGTGGTTGACCATTTTGCTTTTCTGACCTTGAGATTAAGCTCTAGTATCTATCTCTGAGTTTTTGTTAATTGTGCTTCACTGGGGTGTTGAGGGGAAGGACATGAGTCCAAAAGACAAGAAGGCACGGAGGCTGAAGGGCTGAGCCTGAAGGACACTTAGATTCAAGAAATGAAGGGTTAGGTGGGCGGATTGTTGGGACATGGAGTCTGAGAGACAAAAAGCCTTGCTTGTGGGAAATTCCCCCAGGTGATTGTCAGGCGAAAGCCAATCAGGAGGAGGGGTTCTCCCCAATTGTTGCTAGCTAAACAATATATAAAAAAGCAGTGAGAATAACGGAAATTGTTCATTTTTTAAAGCTCTCAAGTAAGTGATTTTATTCCTGTCCATTATCACAGACATTTACAAAACCATAACATGACTTCACCTTAAAAAAATAATCTGTAAGGGGCTGGAGGAATGGCTGGGGCTGGAGAGATGGCTCAGAGGTTAAGAGTGCGGTTGCTCTTTCAGAGGTCCTGAATTCAATTCCTAGCAATCACGTGGTGGCTCACAACCATCTCTAATGAGATCTGGTGCCCTCTTCTGGCAAGCAGGCAGAACACTGTATAATAAACAAATTCTTTTTTCCTCTGATAATTTTTTTTATTACTTTATAAATAATAGGAATCAAAATTTCCACTTCCTCCCCTCTTCCCACTTCCCTCCTGCTTCCCCACTCCCCGTACCCCTCCCCATTCTAAAAAAAACATAAATTGCGTGTGGTAGCATATGCCTTTAATCCCAGCAATTGGGAGGCAGAGTCAAGTGGGTCTTTGAGTTCGAAACCATCCTTGTCTATAGAATGAGTTCCAGGACAGCCAGAGCTATACAGAGAAACTCTGCCTTAAAAAAACAAAACAAACATATAAAGCTATAAAGCAGTGATATACACAGCACAAAATAGTTCAGCTAGTTGCAGAAGCAACCTTTAATAATCAAAATGGAAAAGTGAAATAAAAGGATGGAGCAAAATTCCCAACTTACTTCTAAAGACATTATGTAGTCAGGCACCAAACATAGTGGTGCATGCCTTTAATCCCAGCACTTGGGAGGCAGAGGCAGGCCAATTTGGTCTACATAGTGAATCCCAGGACAGCCAATGCTATACAGTGAGATCCTGTCTTGAAAAAAACAAACATGTCATGTAGCATCTTACAATGCCCTATACATGTGTATATGTACATGTATGTCTACATATGTGATACATTTTCTTTCCCACACATATTATACAGTTCAGTTTAGGACATGCTTTATTTTTTTAGATTTATTTATTTTATGTAAGAGTCCTCTATCTTCATGTATGCCTTTATGCCAGCAGAGGGCATTCAGATCGATCCCACTACAGGTGGTTGTGAGCCACCATGTGGTTGCTGAGAACTGAACTCAGGACCTCTGGAAGAGCGGCCATGCTCTTAACCTCTGAGCCACCTCTCTAGCCCGAATTTAGGACAATTCTTGGTGTGAACTCTTGGGAGAGTTCCTACTTATGTCTTTTTTTGGGGGAGGGGGGTGCCAGTGATTGTTTATAATTTCCTTCTCAGGACTTCCTAGTTAGTGCCTTCCACCATACACACATCTGAACCAGATAAAGGAGCTGTCTGCCTAGCTCATATATTTCCAACAAGGTAGTCTCACCTCACCTGGTTTTGTCCTCAGTGCAACCAGTAGCTCCCTTCTTTATAAGCAGATTAGTACACGCACACACAGAGACACACTGTAGCCTTGTTGCCCAAGGACAGTGGTTTTCCAGTTAGCTTTCATACTCTCCTCCTGCTTCCGGAAGTACGCATGTTCACCATATAAGATACCTCAGCCAAAAGGAACCATGGACTCCCAGTTCAGGTTCTACTTTCTCCATCAGGCTAGTAAGTACAAACACGGGCCCATTTTAAAGTTTTCACACTTTATTTTATGGTATTTGACACAGACACATACTGGAGTTAGTAACAAGATACCATGCAGCTCCCTCCAGCCTTAGACCACCACAGGAGGAAAAAGGTCAGGCTGCCCCCATCCCAGATCTGTCTGGTCTTTCTCCCAAGATGATTGTGCTGGACATTAAGGACAGGGAGTGGAGAAACAGATGGTTGCTGTAGTTTAAGGCAATTTTGGCTCTATAGCCACCTCTGCTACCCCCGTACATGCCCTTGGCTGGACACTGGGCAGATAATGGTCACTCAGATGAGGGTTGTCCTCACATTGGACCAATTAATGGTTGGTGTGAGTTAAAACAGGAATGACAATATTTCCACATCAGAAACCAAGTAAAATCAAGGTTTGAAGAATATGGTTAGAAGTCTGGCTTAGATATCCTTTGAGAGACAGGTGCAGCTGGCTGCTCAGGCAGGGAAGCATGGAGATCAACTACATCCCATAGTGACTCATTCCTGCATAGGGGCTCCTAAGTGGCCTGGTATTTGGGGAAAGGAAGGCTATGTCCAACAGTGGCTGGGTAGGTGGGTAGGGCAAGCTGAAAACCAGTCAAGACAACTTAGATGGAGCTTGGCTTGGTTCCAGCACCTTGGGACAGGCAGACGCATTTGGGGTAGTAAAATGACGCCCCGATATTACAGTTTTTCTAAACCACAGCGTTGGTACAGGGAGCACTAGGGGTCCAGGCTAGCCTGAGATGAGGCTGGCCCTCAGCACATGCGGGGGAGCAGCTTAAGTGGAAACTGACAAAGGGTCCAGTGGTACTTGCTCTAATGAAGGGCCTCTTCAGCTCCAACAGCCCCTCCTGCTCAGGGACACAGTTCTCATTCAATAAAGCATTAATAACATGGGAGTAGGGTTTGCCAATGGGCCAGGAGACCCAAAAGACCAATACAAACGGACAGGTAGGTACGTACAGTGCAAGGGGCCGAGACATGGTACCTTAGGCAGAAGAGTGTGTCCTAAGGCTGCCTCCAAAGCCCTGGGCTATAAGTTGCCATGGTCTACTTATGAGTCCCTCAGCACCACTTTTGCTTCTGCAGCACAGCTGCGTGGACGGAAAAGAAGCCAGGCCAGCAGTCCTTCTGGCCAACGTGCAGGCAAGAAAATCATATAAAAAAAAAGCAACAAGTTTACAAAAATAAAAAATAATTACAGTACAGAGAGTGGGAGCTCTGGTGGTAGCTCAGGGAGTGGGGCAGGGCCTTAGCTCTGGTTTGGTGACAGCATCTTCCAGTAGGTGTAGCTGGCGATGGCCTACCACCACGTTCCGCAGACAGCCTACAAAACCTGTGCCATAGGCCTTGGGGAGAGTCTGCCCCACAGGCAGCTTCTGGAGGCCTCCTATAGGACAGACAGTAGATCAGCAGGCAGTGATGCCAACATATGGGGCACCTGAATACAAGTGAGGGTACTACACATGAACACAGATCCCTGTGGCCTAAGATCTGCAGGGATAATGCAGAAAAGGGTGCTGCATTACCCTGGCTAGCCCATCTGTTATCCAGATGGGGTTGATATGGGTGTCAGCTCTAGGATAGTCTATCCCTCATATAGTTTGAGACCCTTGGGTATCTCCTCCCCTGGCCACCTCCAAACACTCACCAAGCCACAGGGCTCCATCTGTGTCCAGTTGTGTAGCACCCAATGGGGAAGAGCCAGTCACAGGGGCCTCATTGCCCACCTGAAGAGAACCTTCCCTCTGTTCCCTAGGGGATGGGTGGGGCAAAGCTGTTAAGAGCTCCCTCCCTCTCTCCCTCCTCTAGGACCCAGGCCCCACATTTTCTCTATCACATGCCTTGTAAATACCACACTCTGGAAATGACACTTATGTTCTTCCAGGCTCCCAGGGGACAGTGGCTGATTGCTTCTCCTGTGTCTGTTTGTTGCTCCCTCCTCCCCTTCTCACTAGCCAGGCTACGAGTGACCATGAGTGACTGGGTATAACCGAGCTAAACAAATTGAGTCACTAGCTGCTGTTATTCTCAGTGGGCTCCACTGACCTGTGAGCCCTGACTCGAAGCCATCGGTTGGTGTTGACCTTCACAGTGGAGCGCAGCACAACTGGCTGGGAACCTAAGTCATAGCTCAGCTGCAGGTGTCCGTCCACAATGGCCAGAGCCACATAGTCGGCACGTTCTGTGGCTTTGCCACTCCACAGTACCAGCCCCTGTGTGGCCTCGGTGCGCAAGCTCAGTTCAAAGTGGTTGCTCTGTAGCGCCTTCTCACTGAAAAGTGAAAGGATGGGTCAAAGGCTTCCAGGAGGGTGGCTGGTAGGTAATGGAGGTGGGGTAGGTGTGGGTCTTGTTACAGCACAAAAGCTTGAGCTACTACCATAGAGATCAGAAGCTGGTGATCAGACCCAGGCAGCTGGGTGGGCGGGGGTGGGGGGGCAACATCAACAGTGAGACAAAGGAGGGAGGGACACGATCAACTGACAAAGCTGATCAGAGAGGTGGCAGACAAGAGGCAGGCACATGGCAAGGTAATGTGCTGGGTCTCTCAGGTACTGCCATGTGCTTACCTGAAAAGGGCCCCGGAATCCAGAGTTTCAGGGCTTAGAAGCAGGAAGAGAGGGAAGCAGTAAGCAGGAGACAAGACAGGCTGAATGCAGGCCAAAATTCCCTTTGTCAACATGTGCAGATGACAGGAAGAAAAAGCATGACTCCAGGGGATCAATGGCCCTTCCCACAAAGGGTTTCGGCAGTGACCCTTATGTAATACATATGTTGGGCACATGCCCTAGTGGGTAGTTCAAGGAGAGAGGCATTGGTGATATGAAACGGACATGAAGGGTCTTCTGATGGCAGCAGTAGTGGAGATGCCCTAGCACATATATGACCGCGTGCACACACACCCACATCCCACCCACATGTGCATACATGTATACATATCCACACAAACTCACATTTACATTTGCATGTTGCACGCACATATGGGCATATATAGATACAATACAAACATATATACCCACAAACTAGATACACACCCAAGTACATATCTATACAGAAACATGTATACACACACACACATACATATATATACACAAGCACAAAATCACACTTGTACTGGAGCCTCCGTTGAGGGTGATGGCCCTCGACAGGTATATCCTAGGAAGAGGACTGACCATTTCCAAGGTAGGAAGCTGGGCCTGACAGTATATAAACAGGCCCCAACCCCATCTTCCATTCACGGTAGAAATTCCACCTTTACTGGGGCTCAAGATTGTAATGCTGGGAGCAAAGCATGGATATGAGTGGAGCCAAGGGCCTACTTACGGTGGAATCTCATTGGTCAGCTCGCTTGCAAACAAAGAGACAGAGATAGTGAGAATGAAGGGTGTAGGGTAGATTCTGGACCTTCCCTCCTGGCCAGAGCTGAGAGGGGTATGGAGAATCTAACACCTCTACCCAGGATGGCATGCACAAACAGGAACAGACAAGACAGCCGAGGGTGGAGGGAGTGCCTGGCTCCTGACTGCATGTTACCTCTCAGTCACTGCATTGAGGTATTCGATGTAGGTCCGCCCGTCAAAGGCCAGCGTTTCTAGGTCCCCTACTGACTTCTCAACTAGCCCTGGGAGACAGATGGGATGAAATGGGCCTC
The DNA here is from genome assembly GCA_001685095.1 of Ellobius talpinus. Classification (NCBI taxonomy): domain Eukaryota; kingdom Metazoa; phylum Chordata; class Mammalia; order Rodentia; family Cricetidae; genus Ellobius; species Ellobius talpinus. The sequence continues at coordinate 28,111 of LOJH01005107.1, forward strand.
AGATGAGAATCTCCAGGCCATGTCAAGTCTCAGCCCTGGGCTGCCAGTGCTCACCCTTCTCGCAGTGCAGCCCAGAGAAGCCCCCAGAACACAGGCATTCGTAAGTGGCTTCCCTCGGGATACATGAACCCCCATTAAGGCAGGGGTTGCCAGAGGCCTGGGTACAAGGGTGGTCTGTAAAAGGTGAGATGTCCACGGCCTGCAAAACATGCTCCCGAGTCAGCAGCTGGTGGCCACTTAGAGACACCTGAGGAGGAGAGGAAGGAGTGCCATTATATCTGTTCCTTTCTCTGATGAGACAGCCCTCACCCAGGACAGAATCCACACACAGAATGGCCCTCCTCTGTCATACTGTGGAGAACCCTGGCTGGTATCTGCCCCCATACCAGTTGGATGGCTCCATCGAAGCCAGAAGACACTGCAGCTCCCCGGGCCAGCTTGCTGAAGTCAGGAGCTCCTCCGACATAGAGGGGCTCCTTGAGGTTGAGCATGGTATGAGGCACCTATAGGAGGCATGGAGTAAAAGGTCACAAATGACCCACCCACTGGGTCAGAGTAGGCCAAGCCCCCCAGGTCAATATGCCCATTTGCCTGATGCCCCACATCCACCCCCTCACTATCTAGGAGGCAGAATTAATCACACAGAAATGGCAGACGTGAACCTTAGTGGGAAAGTGCTACTCTAGAAATGGGTACAAGAGATGGTGAGTTGGGTAAGAGGCCAACAGTACCTTGCGGGATTTCTGACATCCGGAGAGCAGGTGGGGGGGTTGCAGAGCAAGAGCCAGAGAGCAGTGGGGGCAGAAAGGAGACAGATTGAAGCACAGGGCAGACAGAGAAAACAGTTATGTGAGACGTGGCTATTGGGGGCTACGAACCCCGAGGGAGGAGGAAGGGAAGTGGTGGCAATAGGGTGTGGGAGGGCTGGGCCTTCCTCATGCACTGGATACTCACCGGAGACTCCCCTAGCACACGGGGCCCATCACCCACTCGAAGGGCACCCTTGCGGCCATTTCGTTCCAGGGATACCCTGATCCAGGTGTCCAGGGCTATAGGCTCCTTGCTCCTGCAAAAAGGTATGAATAGGCTCTGGGCTCTGCTCACATTCCTAATATATACACTGACATCCCAACCTCAGGGTAGTCTTTTAGGTCCTCCTTGTGATCTATGCAGATGGTTCAGAGACAACCCTGGCTAATGCCCAGTCTAGTTACCATATATATGCCCACCTGATGACTGCAGCCCCCTTGCCGAGGTCATAGCGGAACTCCAGGTGCTGGTTATGCAGGGCCAGGGACACAAAGTCCCCCTTGCCATCTGTCTTTTGCCCATTGTAGAGGAGCAAGCCACTGGCCCCACGAGCCAAGAACACCACCTCCAGCGCCATCTTCTCCCTGGTGTCATGTGGGGTTGTGAGAGGGTGTCACTGTCTCCTCATCAGGCTGGCTCCCTTCCCTTAACCCTCCTGCCCTACTAACCCCAGGTCTCTCTCGAAGTTCTGCAAGCCTTTTAGTTCCAAGTAGGAGAAGCCACTGAAGTCAGCCAGGAAGGGCCGGGAGTCAATACCAGTCTCCAGGACTATGAAGGGCCAAACAGAAGTCAGACAGGATTGCAGGCTCTGGTTTTCCTACTACTGTGTTATAATACAACCCCAACTGAATGGTACACCAGACCCCAAATCAACCCAGGAATTAACCGTAACCCCTTATCTTTCCCCAGCGTCTCCTTGACCTTACCCGTCTGGCAGAAGGCACCTCTGCGTCCCAGGGGGCACTCACACTTGGCCCCACCCCTGGAAAGCACACGGCAGGGAGCTGCCCCATGGCAGGGGTTTGGCTGGCAGGGGTTCTTTTCATCTGCACAAGTCGGGCCTGAGGGGAGATTGGGTAGGGGTTCCAGGGAAACATGAGACTCCTCCCACAACAGCTAGACACCTGCCCAGGTACCAGGCTAGTCCTCACCAAAGCGGCCAGGTGGGCACTGACAGAGGAACATGCCAGCCTCCAGTGCCTGGCACACTGCCCCGCCACGACAGGGGTTAGGCAAGCAGGGATGGTCTCCACATTCTCCCACACCAGAGCTTAAGACCACGGCTTCCTGCCAGTTGCTAAGCTCTAGCTGCTGGTTGTTGATGTCCACTACACGGATGCATCCTTTCAGGCCGATGCCCACAGAGGTCCGATCAAGTACCCTGACACCAGAAGAGGTCAGAGTCAGAGGCAGCCTTTCATCATCAGCTGTAATACTAACTCCATAAACTAGGGCTAGGGATCAGGGGTGCCCCTACGCCTACTCTCATTGTGTTCCATAAACAGGACAGAATCAGGAGGTAGGGATGAGGGTCAAGGGTCAGGGCTGAAGGTCAAGGATAGCCATCTTCAGAGGACCCATCAAAGGCTTGCTACCACAGATAGCACAGCAGGAATCGGTGGAGGGTCAGAGGCTGGGTTGAGGTCAAAGTTATAGCTACCGTCCACCCCATTCCTCTATTACCCATCATTTGTTACCCAGAGTCAGAGACCAGGGGCCCAGTCAGTCCCAGCCTATTCCTGCTCACATGGAAGCCTGTTCTTCTGGGACACCACCCACAAAGAGGTTCGTGTCCAAGTTGAGGCCATCAGTGCCACTGGGACTTTCACCCACAACAGGAGTCTCGCCATCCACAGAAAGTGTGCCCTGCCGCCAATGCCGTGACAATTCTAGGCGGTGCCATCGTCCTGGTTCCACCGGCACTGAACTGGTTAATATTCCTGGCCCCGAGCCTGTGTCAAACCTGGGCATGAAAACAGGTGCTTAGGATGTTGGTCCAGGCCTACGTCATTTCACCCAAGACGGCACACCCTGTAGATTCATGTCTGGATTGCTCTCGGCCACCTACAGAAGCCATGCCCACCTGAACTGCACATGCCCATCCAGCAGAGCCAGAGCCAGGAAGTCCTTGCCATGTGCATTGCCATTGTAGAGGAGCAGTCCCTCAGTCTCCAGCGCCCGGAATTCCAGTGCCAGGCGCAGTGTGTGGTAGGCCCGGAGGGTGGGGAAGGCCAAGAAGGAGTGGCCCTCGAAAGCAGGAACAGAGGGGAATTGTACTGCAGGGAACAGATAGAGCTGAGCTAAAGGGAGTGCCTGACACCCTGCTTCACCCTCTAGCCATATCCCTGAGCCCTCCAGCATTGAGTAGCCTTACCCTCCTCACAGACAGTGCCACCCCTGCCTGCAGTGCAGCTGCAGGTGAAGCCCTTGCCAAAATCCTGGTCTCGGCAGGTGCCTCCGTGGAGGCAAGGTTGGGAATCACAAGGCTTGTGTGGGGGCTGTTGAGGGCCTGGGGTCCGAGGTTGGTGAGTGCTGGGGGCAACTGTAGGAGGTCGGCGTGTGGTTAGTGGTGCTGTGGTTCTGCCAACAGGCCAGCTGGTGTGACTAGGGTAGACTCGTGGGGTGACGGAGGCAAACAGTCGGCTCACGGTGGTGGCTCTGGCCGTGGCAGCTCCCGTAAAGAAAGTGGGAATCCAGTCTGCAGGGAAGGGTAAATGTTAGGTAGGTATGAAGAGCACACGGAATGCAAAGTGAGAAGGCAGGACAGGCAAGATAAGAAGGTCTAACCTGGCACTCACCAAAGTCTAAGAATCGCACGTGATCCTGCAGAGGCCTCCTCACTGCCAGGGCCCATGGTCTGGATACTTGGATCTGTCGGAGCAGGGCCTGGCCCACATCTGGTGCCTGGAAGGCTGTGGCTAAGAAGAAAAGGGTCCTGAGCATGGCCTAGCTCCAAGTAGTCCATACCCAACACCTCCCATGAGGTCAGCAGGGGCTTACTAGGGTCAAAGTGAACGTCCACGGTGGCACGGACTAATTTGCCAGGCCCCAGGTCCCGCAGGTGGACACTCCAGAAGTCCTTCTTGACATCTGAATTCCGGAATAGGTGGTCCAGCTGTGGGCAGGTAATGGGTGAGGGCAGTAGGTACTGTCTAAACCCAATTACGATGGGTTCAGTTCCGTCAGTCATCCGGGTCTGTCCTAAATGGACACCCCACAAACCCTCATACCGTGCTTTCAATGCTCCTTGCGGTCTCCCCAAACAACTCTGACTTGGGATCAGCCATCTCAGGTGTGTAGAACAGCTCCTGTCCCTCGACCCCCTCAAGCTCCAGCACTCCCTGGAATGCCTTGGTAGCTGTGGGGGAGGGGCAGTGAGGCCCTGCCAATACCATCTAGCCTCCTAGGCAGCCACAGAAGCAAGCTCCACAGCAAGCCATGTGGGGTGCAGAGCAGGGATGTTAGTCAGATGATCATGGGGTTAGTGAGTGGGGACCCCAGGGTAGGGCTGGTGTCAGTTACCAGGCAATTCCTAGGAGCAGGTGCCCCAAGCTGGCTTGCAAGGAGAAAGATGGGTTAGGTATAGGGTCCTTGGTATAATCTCATAGTCAGTGGTTGAGACCAGAATGCACATGTGTGCCAAATCTCCAAACCCCCACACACTCAAGTTCTGAAGCCAGAATATTATAACCTGCTGTCACAAGATGAAGACAGTACTCCTGGTATGTCTACACCGTCCCAAGCTCACCCCCTTCCCTGTTCTCCACTTACCAGGGCAGTTGGAGCCTTCTGAGTCCAGTGAGGGTGTCTTGCCATCTGAACAGCAGCCCAAAGGTGAATTGTAGCAGGAAGCCCTCTCAATGGGTGGCCCATGGGTCACCACAATGTTGCCCACAGGGGGCTCGAGTCCTGGGGAAATGTAGTCTAAGCACGGCCCTGGGTAGGAGCCACTCTTGGGCTCTACCCCCACGTCACCCTCAGACCTGCCCACACGCCCCTGAGGCCCTGCTCACCCCCAGACCCGCCCCCACTGGCCTCCTCATCTCCGCTCAGCTCCTCATCACCACTCCCATTGGCGCTGCCAGATTCACTGAAAATTGATGTGGTGAGACCGGTTACATCCGTGGATGCTAATGGAGGCACAGTCAGCACAGGCCACGGAGTGCTCCTGGGGATGCTGACTGTGGTCTGAGGTTGTGATGTGGGTAGTGGGGTGGGCCAATCACGGGTGGTACTACTGGGAGCCAGAGGAAGGCCACTGTTGGGGGATGGCAGCGCCTTGCTCGGGACATGCCTCGGGGTAGTCATAGATGCAGACGCTGGGGAAGTTTCAGGAGCAACGATCTCTGTAAACAGAGGGATGTTAGGGGCTGGAGTCAGGACAGTCAAGTCCTGGTTTGTTCTAGGTAGTTGCTCCAGGTCCTTACCCTGGCACGGGCCAAGACTCTGAGTGAAGATGTCCAGACCCTGACGACAGGCAATAGTTTTCAACTGACACTCATTGCCATATGTGACACCATCTGATCCACAGACCTGTACAGGGGTACAGGGAAAGGATGCTCGGGAAAGGTCTCCTCACCCCCACCACTTTCCACATATTTCAGTCCTTACCTTGGTAGAGTTAGCCTCCGGGCACGTGAGGGTTGGGCAGACACAGTGGGCAAAACCGGCCTCCTCTACGCAGGAGGCACCAAACTCACAGTGCATCTCCACACAAGTCACAGGTGTCGTGGAATCTGCGGTAGGCAGAAAAGATCCCTTCTAACTCAGGTACTCCCATCCTCAGCATAGGAAGTCCTGGGGTCAGCACCAGTCCTGGTCCTCACCTGCTTCACAGCCAATTTGGCCCAGGGCTTGACCATCTGGACATTGCCCACACTTGGGACCAGCCACACCAGGCCTACAGGAACACAGTCCAGTCATCTGCTCACAGTCATCTCTCACAGCACCCCGAGGGTCACAACTGCAGGCTGGGGGAGTGAGAGGAAAGAATCTACAGTTTAGTAGCCCCCCTCACACCTGCCACCACAGAGCCCTACCAAGTATTGGTCAGGCCAAGATATGAGCAGTAATGGGGTGAACAGGCAGAAGTGCTTGGAGCTCTGTTACTCACGGGTGCAACCACTGTGACCATCAGTGACAATGCCACGGAAGTTCCAGAAGCCAGGCTCACAGCGATCACACCTGAGGCCACCCACACCTGGTCGGCAGGAGCACTGGCCTGTGGCTGGGTCACAGGTGCCACTGTAGGAGCCATGTGGGTTGCAATGGCAGGTGCCTACAAGAGGAGAAAGCACCGGTCAGGGAAGACGTACAGCTCTGTCAGACCATGGTCAGAACAGGTTCAGGTACTCACTGGGACAGCCAGCGAAGCCTACACCCTGGGCAGCAGTGACATTGTCTTGGCAGCAGCCATAGGGGGATTGGGCACAGTGGGGGAGGGCCATAGGTAGCAGTGGAGCCAAGGTAGGACCTGAGGAGAGATGTACAGAATTCAGATTTGATGTAGTGCTAGATGTTTATCCTAAACTCAATTATTTTGCCTCAATGATTCCTGCCACACGAATCATCCTTCTTGACATCAATTCCCACTGGGAACCCAAAATCCGGGGCTGTCATAGGTGAAACCAGCATGTCACATATAAAGACAAAGTAAATGTAGAACCTGAAACCCAGAAAACGTAAGAAGCCACATACATACCCCCATGCATACATACATTACTGGAGTCTTAAACACATAATACAGATATAAGAGTACACATAAAAATGAAGATACATTTATACGCATTCACTATATTCCTCCATTTATTCCTGTGCATATACATGTGTGTATGTGCACAAACATAAATTTATTCCTGTGCATATACATGT
>LOJH01005108.1:9499-25008 GCA_001685095.1 Ellobius talpinus
TCTCTCTCTCTCTCTCTCTCTCACACACACACACACACACACACACACACCCTAAACATAATTAATAAAATAAAATCTCTTTTTTTTAAAAAAGAAGAAAAAGAATTTGTTCTTGGAAGTAAAGTTTACATCTTACTCCAGGTCACATGACTTCCCCTCCCCAAGTCATCGAAAAGTGTGCATTTCCCATCCAGAAAAATATTCCCATGCCTGCTTAAGGGCTACCCCTTAGACCACACAGGCCTCCGTCCCCTGCCTGTGAAACCTCATTTACATGGCATTTATGAACATACACTGCTAGCATTGTTCTATCTTCATTTTAGTTACTATTGTCATTCTTTTTCTGTCAAATTCATAAACTAAACTCATAGACACATATATGTAGGAAAAGCAGACTGAGTATTGGATTTGGTGGTGCCTGCAGCTTCAGGCTTCCCTGAGGTTATTGAACATGTATGTCCTCTGCGTATGAGCAGAGATAATAATGATTGTCCATTATGTTCCAGGAAGCCCAAAGTTTAGCCCAGTGACTCAGTGCAAAATATGTGTCTTAGTGCTGGGAAACCTGGTGAACTCCACAGTATGCAAGCTGGCCAAGGTAGGGATGGTGTGTGTTTCCCATGGGGAAGCCCATGACATTCCTTCCTTGTCTGTTTGAAGTTGGTGGGCGGAGAGGAACTCTTGTTCATTCTTGCTTCCCTTCCCTTCCCATCCCAGTCCATCCCATGCCAAAGGGAGTCAAGGGAGAAGTAGCCAGCATGTTAACTGTGCTTCTTCTCCCACCTTAAGAAGCCCAGAGTATGGGATGTTCCAGAACAAGCCAATGCTCTTGCTAGCTCAACAGCCAGCACTACCAACTCCCTAGCAGAGGCCCTGGGCGGCTATACTAAACCTGGCCTTCGGATATCATGAGCATCCACACTGCAGAATTTCTACCATCAATGTAGCAGCTGAATGCTGTAAGACTCCGAACTCCCCCATCTGTGTTTTGCCTCCCAAGAGGGAAAATAGTCTTCACAGACATTCCCTTATCTGGCAGGCAGATTCCAAACCTTACTGGCAACCACGGGCTTGTTTTCCCAACCCAGAAGCAAAGGAACCAAAAATTGTTCCCGCCTGCGATATGCCGAGGAGGGACCTAGCCAGAAGCTCCGTCTGCAGTCTCTAAACTGGAGCTCCTGAGCTGCCCACCCGCCCCCCACTCCTAGAGGGCACCTTCGGATCTGCAAAGTCACAGGCCTGCCAGGCCGTTGATGGCCCCCACTACTGCTTTCGTTAACTGCTCCTTTTTCTGAGCATAGAATACACCCACTAAGAAGCTGCGGGAAAACACTCAGCGCGGTGTGAAATCAACACTTTCCGACTCAAATAACGGGATAAACCAGGGAAAACTTCCAACCTTCTCACTGTAGACATTTTCCTTCGGCAAGAATCACAGGATCTTGATGCCACCATCCGCCTGTCCCGGCATATGAAGGAGCCCCCCAGACCTGGTTTTTCACGGGTTGCTAATTCCTTGTATTTCCCCTGTCTGGCTTTTCACATTCTTAATCCGGGAACCCTGAACCCAAGCAATTGCTAATAAGCCAATATGGGATGATAACCGTGCAAGTCTAATTGATAGGAGTCTCTATTGACTGGCCTTGATGTCTATCTGCGCTTTCCTCAACAGCCAAGATTTAAATGTTTCATTTTAGTTTTAACTTTCACTTTCCCTCACTGCAGTGTCAGGCAAAGAGGTACGGGTTTCGCTATCGGAAAGAATCACGGTGCAGAATAATTTATGACTTCAGCTTCCAGAAAAGCCATTTCAAATCTTCACTTTGATTTGGTTGTATCAAAACTACTCAAAATAACAGCAGCACTTTTCTTGGAACCAGAAAACGCACACAGCTCCTCAGGATTTCGAGCTAGAGCTTCATCTCTACCCCAGAAGAAAATTCCAGAAAGGAATTAAGCCATGGGGTGGAAAACACAACACTGGGGTGAAGCACCACGAGAAAACTGAACATTGTTCTTTGGAATCCTTTTGTTTCAAACCACCACCACCCAAACCACAAAGGCATGCTGGTCCCCAGGAGCCACAGCCCCGGGTTTACTGGGTGGGTGCAGGCACCTCCACTTGTGTCCAGGAGAGCCTTGGCTGGGGTGCAGAGTGGTTAGCTTGAATTGGGTTTGTGTAAAGTCAACAGGGCAAAGCAGGAAGAAGTGAAGGCTGCCTGGGTGGGCAGACAGCTTTAACAGGGTGAGACTTACCTTAACACCCTCACTGCATGCTTGACTTAAGGACTGTCAGTCTAGTAAGACTATATCCCCAGAAAAGACGCACCGGATCCAGGAGCTGAAAGATGGCCGGAAGGGTGTCCTCGCACTCCCTGTCACAAACAGAAAAGGAGATAGAGAAAGAAACCATGTAAAGCAAAATGTAACAAATTCAGGAAATCACAGCCACACTCTGAGGTCAAGGAAACTCGGCTGCAAAGGTTAAAGATGAAATCAAATCCAGAGTATGAGAATGGAAATCTATCCCCACGCAAGGCCACCGGTGACGTGCCGTAGACAAGAAGCTAAATACTGCCTAGCACTGGGATCCTTTATTTCCATCAGATCAATAAGAGCTTATATTTATCAGGATTCCAAACAGCTGCCACTTTTGACAACCTCCACTTTATTTTCTCACTCCTTGCGCTGTATCAGGGCAGAGAGGACCCGAGAAGCTGCTTTTAAAGCTATTTACACCTGAAGACACAATTCCATTAAGAGGTCCTGTTTTGTTAAAGAAACAGGGACTGATATGATTATATTGGCAGGAACGGGAAGTGCCTTTGTTCTTCTCCCCAGGTCTTCCCCTCGGCGAGCCAGACCCTGTGAGGAGAAGGTCTGATCCAAAGTCAGGGTACAGGCACTTCTTTTTCGTCGCTGCTGTGCAAACTTGCCATTCATAGAGGCAGGCAGGACTCTGCTAAAATGGTTACCCCTCTAATCGTCTGTACGGCAATATTTGCTATCAGGCATTCTAAATAGATTATCAGCAGTCCATCTGTGTCATTATTGATTTATAAGGCTTTAAGCAGCTTTAGAATGGAAGCTTTCCCACCGAGGGGCTCCTTGTATAAATCAGAGCAGTGCTCAAATATAGCAGCCATCATTCAAGATATTGTTCTTCAAATCATAACAAGAAGGAGAAAATGATAAATTGCTTGTAATATACTGATCCAAACTGATATGCAAATCTTGTTTTTAAAATATATTACTTGAGTAAAAAGAGGCATCATTAACATATGAATGCTATATGCAAATGATCGTGACAGAGCAGATGTTGGCGCATGTAATTGACCTATATGTGAATTGCATCAGAACCCTTAACTCTATTAATTCACTACCCAGTAACTAGATATTGTCCAAAAAGTACATTCTTTGAAACCATATACTGGAAGCAAAGCTGACAGGGTTCCAAGGATTCAGAAACAAGGTCACTGTCAGTAGTATTTTGCTGTCATCTGCATTCCCCTTCTTATGGATGACATCATCATGTGGCCGTGTAAATCGATCACTTAATAGCATTTAGGAAATACTGCAGTGGGGAACAGGTTATAAAAAAATGCCCCAGTTTTATTCCTTTTCTTGGCAGAAATGTCATACCTCTTAAACTGAGGGTTTGTGCATGAGTGCCCTGTGAAACTCACAGATGCCATTTTATTCCCCGTCTTTATTTTTCCACTTCTTCTCAGAATGACATTAAATTGTATTAAATAGCCTTTTGTCCACAGGGCACAGACCACCCCGCATATGATAATGCATTAATGCCCCACGTTCCAGCCACTGAGCTGAAACATTCTCAGACTTAGAGGATAAGTATGAAGCGCCATTGTGTGTATAGCCTGCTAACAACTGTGACACATACTAATAGAAACATACCTAATAAATTACTGCTTTCAGGTCTAGCAAGCTGACATTTCTCTGCAAGGGACAATTTTATATTTGTGGCACAGAACAAAATTGCTTCATATGAAGCCACTGTGGATTAGCATAAAAATTAACACTTAAATTTCAGCTTATTTTCCACCCTCTCCTCCTGCCACAACAATCAATTCCTCTTATAAATCTGATTAGATTTTATGATGCTTATTATTCCAAGCATGCCTCAACACAGCATTCACGGGCTTGAAGACTATTTGTTTAAATAGAAAAAAGAAGCAGATAAATCTATAGGTATTTTTTATTACCCCTTTCCCCACCAGTTTCTTTCTCATATTGTAACATCAGTAATTGATTGCACACATTAATTAACATGTAAGGTAGAAATTCTGCATTATGTGTGATTTATTTTCCTATCTGGTGAGTAGGCTTGTGTGTTGCCCTTGTATTTCTAGGACATTGGGCTCGATTCTGGTCCAGACATGAATGTCAATGCTCACTCCCCCGAAAGTTATTAATGTCAGATATGAAATGAGATTTTTGATTTCACCTGCTTACTAATCCACAAAAGCTGTTTTGAGTGATGTAGGCTTAAACGCTCAAATTTGAAATGATATATTGCTATATCTGATAACATGCAAATATGTTCATTAGACATAATTTAGCAGGAGAGAATAGCAACACTTTCATAACAAGCCGAGGTCAAAAATGGTTGTTAATTAAACAAGTCGTGAAAAATGGCATTGCAGGGACACTGTCCGGCAGACACCAGGCTCACCAGGGATATGCCATAGATAAATCCAAGGCTCTGCTTCAATATGGAAGGGGGGATTCTACCTGCCTCACCTAGCCGAAGTCAAGGCTCACACAAAGACTTTGAGTTGGCCATGCATGATGCTACTTTGAGTCAAAAGGTAACATGCTATACTCGTCCATAAGAAGATGTGATTTCACTTTCTGTCTTCATGGCTTATAGTGATTTATATGGTTGACTCTTTCACAGAGAAACCAGGAAAGAAATTAATATTACATCCGGCCATATACGGCTGGTTGTCCTGAGTGTTTATAGCTGTGTATTTTAAACCAAGCAGCTAAAGTAACAGACCAAACCAAGGCTGGGATGTTGAGGGAAGGGGTAGGGGCTGAGGTGGAAGGAGTGCTATGCATGCTTCTTTGATTTTTTTTCCTTTTCCTCAGGTCCTTCTCAATTGTGTGCACTGGTTACCTAGGGAACCAGCATGCAGTAAGAACTCTTCCCATTGGTCATGAGTTGAGATTCAAGGTGGGTGGGGTTCTGAACCACAGATAAAATAAGCCATCTAGACTTCTTAGGATTTGGATGCCTGAGTGCCTTCAGGGAAGATGGCACCATGGGAGTCAACTACACTCTAGGGTGGGCAACATTGTTTTCCAACTGAGTACCCACAACCTTCATACAGGGAATAGCATCATTCACAGAGTGGTTAAGGACAAAGACATCATCTGGAACCAACAGGAGCCTCATGCCATGTATGACAGTCATTGGTTGGTGTAATACTTATCCAAAGAATCCCCAGGGGCCTCTCTGTAAGCAAGAATTACTCATGAGTGCATGGGAGTCACCCACAGCAAGGAAAGTTCATGTGAGATGAAATATTGAATCCAAAATGTCCTCCAGAAGTTGCTGCTTGGGGTGGTTGGTCCCTGGTTGGTGGCACTATTTTTGGAAGGTTATGAAAGGAGCTTTAGGAAGTAGAACCTAACTGGTGGCCAGTCATTGTGGAGAAAGGCTTTGAAGGTTAATTGGCCCCTGGTGTCTGTTTCCTCTGCTCCCTGGTCTGCCATGATATGAACAGTCTTTGAGCCTACTGCCACTGCCATGAACTTATCTGTCCATCAAGCCTTCCTCACCATGGTGGACTGAAACCCTTTAAAACTGTAAGCCAAAAATAAATCTTTCATCTTTTAAGTTGTTTCTGTCGAGTATTATGTTCAACAGTGACGTGAAAGGAGCAGATACAGTGAGAACGCAGGACTCGATGCTTAAGATCTCTCTAGTCCTCATTCATGTCCTGGAGGATGAAGACCCTACTCCAGTTATATTGTGCCCAAGTATAAAATGCCCTCACTCTCAGCCTGCCTGGCAGTCATTATTACTATTACTAGAAAGTTAAATCCACCTTTAGTCCTTGAGCTTTCAAATGCATATCTCGGCTGGGGAAAGAGGGACTGTGGTATTCCTTCTACGTGACCTCTATTCCCATGTCCCTGGATTTCAAAACAACTGGATGGAAGTTCCTGCAAGCAGGGAAGATGAAGCTCCCCAATGTCCCTTGGCCCATGGTGATTCTTTTTTTCCCCACTATGCTTTTCGCTGTGACTCTTGCCCCTATATGTGGGGACCCTCATGTGACTGTCTACATGCATTCCTTTCCACTCACAACCACAGATTGCTTCCCTGGTGGGCAAAGAGAGACCCAGATAGTTCTCCACTTCTAGAACAACCCAAAGATGGCCCCAGACTACAAGAAGGCCTGTTGGAGAGGCTCAAACAGGACTATAGTTCCACAGAGTTGAAGAACTGGGGGAGGAGACTTCAGCCAATGAGTGACATTCAATTTCTAGATCACAGTAGATAAATTTAAGTTTTACTTATCATGGGCCAAAACGTATCTCTCAAGTCCTGGCACTATCTATGCAACTTCATGTGCACCCCACCCAGCATCTACCCTACTTTAATTATTACACAAAGCCAGAGGCTGTAATTCATTTCAAAGTGGATGATTCATTAAACAAATGAATGAATAAATGAATGAACAAAAGAATGGCCCCATAGAGCTCATGTGACTAACTATGTAAGTAAACAAATATCTAAAAACATGAATGAATGAATGAATGAATGAATGGAGAGCTAGAATGATGATGGAAGGAATTAAAAATTAGTAAGTATATAGATTAAGGAGTAAATGCATATGCAAATTAAGAAATGACTTATGAAGGAATTAGAGGAGTATTAATAGATCAATAGATTCTTTTATTATTGTTGTTTTCAGTGCTAGGGATGGAATCCAGGATCTAGTGTATGTTATGCAAGTGAGAGCCTTATCAATGGGCTTTTAATAAAGAAATATATGCATGGACGCCTCTATCATGTCCACCCAAAGAGCTGGCGTGCAACACAAGAGAAAATAGGACAAGCATAGCCTCTGCTTGAGTCCCTGTCAGGAGTTGGGTTTCACCCAGTAGGATTCTCTACCGATCATGGTGTATGAATAAGAAGACAAAAAACCAAAAAAACAAAACAAAAAAACTCCTGTCCATCTAAAGCTCCCAGAAGGTTCTAATGATGAAGTTCTTAACCCAGTATACTCCCAGGAAATCTTACTAGACACTAGAAGGCATCTTCCTATTCCTGGTTAGGAGGATGGGAGCACTGGTCCCAGCACACAGCCCAGCAAGCTCCAGAATGAATATCACCAGTCTCATTACCATCTCCATTTCTCTACTAGTAAATGGAGATAATAGGGCTGGAGGGTCACTCAGAAGTAAAGGCTCCCACTCAGCACATACTAGTTTCTGGCTCTAATCTCTAGACTTAATAAAATTAAATATAGAGTGGAGATAACATATCTAAGAGCTCTAGGCTCAGGCTCTATACAAAGCAGCAGCTCAACTACTGGTCAGCATTGCTGGCCATTGCCAAGTAGTTCTGTTATGGGAAGTTTGGGTCTCCTACCCATGGTGAGCTTAGTCCCACATGGGCATCATTCTCTCCAAAATTCTGTATGTTACAGGCTACCTGAAGCAAAGCACCAGGATGAACACCTTCCATTTAAGTTTGTATTTCATTTCTTCTATCCCAGACTCACTGATGTGACCAAAGACACTGCTCTAACCTGGCTGTGCAGAGCCAACACGTGTGATTCTTCGCTCTATGGCAAAACCTGGTTTTCTACTCGTGGAACCAAGAACTTGATCTGTATTTGTGGGTTCTCAGCATCTTCTAGTGGCAGAGCTCTTTCTACAAGGAACTGATGAGGGAATACTTACTGTGCAAAAGTCCACAAGAGGGACCCTGCTTCTTTGTCCCCTTCTCTTGGCTTCTAAAGCTTCTCCTTGGAACCCGTGCATTACTGTGGAAGCTAGTTTGTGAACTACTGGTACCGGAGCCTTCATGATGTTTGGTGACTCTCACTTTGTGACAGCGGTCTTAGTAGCGTGGGGGTGGGGGGAGTCATGCATTGAAAATATGGTGTCATGAGTCTAGCATGGTTACTGATCTCTATTGGGCCCAAGCAACACGGCACAGATTTGGGGGAGCTTCAATGAGATATTCTCTAGTCTTCCCACAAAAACAGGCTTTCGACCCCAACTCACCACTACTCCTTTGTTTGCAACCCTGCCAATGATTTGTTTATGCTGGAAGCCAGGCCTGTGTTGCCTCCAGCCATGGCACTGAGGGAGACCAGAGATTTCCTGAGCTTACTGTCCTTACTGTCACCCTTGCTTGTTCAGTGTCAGGTAATTAGCCTCTGCCCTCTATGCATACTGAGAAGAAGAAACACCCAATGCTCTCCTATAAGCCTGGTTAGAAGATGCTATGAGAAGCCAGCTTCCAGGAGGAAAACAAGAACCCTGGTGAAATCCCTCATTGCAGAGGCAAAACACGTTCCCCATTCCTTCTGTTTTATCTTAACCAAGAAAGTGTAGCCTACATTTGTCTTGTGTTAAGAAAGAAGGCTGAAGTAACCAGTCTTAAAACTAAAGCTGACAACTAAATTCCCTGTAGGAAGGGGCTTCACCATGGAAGAAACAGCACATGGAGCAAACATGAACATGACAGGACCTTAGATGGAAGGAGAGACTTCAAAGGGAAGAGAAGGAGAGGCATGCCACTGAGAAAGAGAATGGGAGAAACAGTGAGAGTGAGGGAGAGAGCCACCGCAAGAGGTGTCTCTTTAGAGAGTGTCCTTCATCTCTGGACCAAACCCTCAAGCTGCCCTCCTGAGGAGTCTCAAACCAGTCCACGGAAGAAATAAACTTTTACATGCAGGAAATTTCACATTACATGATTTAGTTCAAAATAGTGTACTTGTGAGGGCTCACGAAAGAGTCACAGCACAGACCAATTCTTAGCTCTCTGTCCAAGATAGGGCACAGGGAGGCATGGCCAGATGCAGGCTATGGGACCATGCCTAGAGATGCAGAATCCATGTTCTCAAAGGTTATTTGCATACTACTTTCACCCTGTGGTGAAAGTACTGCACCGAGCCTGCACCGAGGACTAATTAAGGTTTTCTCAAACTGACTGATGGAATTCCTAAAACCAACCTGTTTCGTTTGATATAAAATTGCCATAAACAATAGCCCATATGCTGTTCCCAACTATGTAAGTAAACAGGTAGGAATATATTCAGAGAGGAACATACCTGGAGACAGTAGGCAGTGGAGAAACAGCCAGGGAAGAAGCAAGCACCAATACTAGGTAAGTGGTCAAGCATTAAATCCTCCTGTACTACTGACTGTGGACCTTGGATGCTCAATAGCCTCTCTTAGCTCATTTCCTCCTCTGTAAGATGGGGTGATGATCATAAGAATGATTTAGACTAACTGAGAGAATCAGTTCACTAAAAACAATAATGGGCCCAATACTCAAATAGCAGCTACTATTGCTGCTGATGTTCTCAGACAAAAATATAACCTAGGAGGTGTTCTAGAATGGTTCATCTAGCTAGTGTCTCACACTGAAGGTTGACTGGTAGAGTCTCGTTTACATGAGCAGTGACAAGGCCACAGGGCTAAGGAACCAGGAGCCATGGTCATCGCCTAGCCGGGCATAATTTACTATCTGAGATCAGGAGTCCATACCTTTCCCTTGCCTTGAGTTTCCTAGCTGCTCAATAGCAGAACTGAATGCAGGAGTGTCCAGAGGGCTCCTAGCTGGGGGAAGTGTGAATTCCCAAGACTCCCATGGGCCCATCCTTGGTGAACAAATGCCTTCCTCACTCTGTCCTAAGCCATCAGGTGACTCATACAGTAATGGCCTCCAGTGCTCAGCTTCCAGGCTCAGCACTGGAATGGACACAATGATGGACAGGCAAAGCCAACAACACCCCAAGTACAAGGTCCACCATTGGTACCCAGGAGACAGGGAAGAAACAGGCACATGGAGACTCCAGTGTGAGGTCTGGGTGGATGGTGATAATGCCCTTGTGACCTAATTGGAAGTACCCCAGCCTAGAGTTGCCTCCACAACGCTTTGACTGTGTCCTCTGAAGCTCACAATTAGGCTCTGGCCCATTTCCTCCAACTTTTCCTACTTGTGGTCATCCCAACTCTCACTTCAATCTGTTACCTTAAAAATACTGAAGCCATATCAGTCTAATGCACGTGGGGTGGCTAGTCTCTTGCTGTTTCCCAACATGCAGCCCAGAATTCAGTGACTGAAATTTTAGGGGCTGCAGAAGCTTGCATCTTATCCAAAGCAGTCTAGTTTCTCCAAAGATTGATAGTTTACTATAACACAATAAGTGAGGTCAGCTACCATTAAAGAAAAGAGGTATATCTTAGGGTTTCTATTGCTGTGAATTTTCTATGGTGTCGACCACGATCATGGCAACTCTTCTAAAGGCAAACATTCAGTTGGGGTGGCCCGCTAACAGTTCAGAGGTACAGTTAATTCTCATCATGGCAGGAAGCATGGTAGCTTGCAGGCAGGCATGGTGCTGGCTACATCTAAGCTTAAGCAAGAGAGATCTCAAAGCCTATCCCTACAGTGACTACTTCCTTCAAGAAGGCCACACCTCCTGAAAGATCCTCTCCCGATGAGTTTTGGAGGTCAAATACATTCAAACTACCTCAGGTGTAACCTAATTCATCATTCTGAAGATTCTGGAGACTAGCATTTGCTCAGGTCTGGAGAGGACCTCACGGCAAGTAGCAAGAACACACAAGAGGGAACGGTACCCAATGGATCACAAGAGAGCATTTTACAGGGCCAAGCTTCCTTCCTTTAGTTTGGTTTGGTTTTATGAGAGCGTCTCATGTAGTCTGAGCTGGAACTATTTTTATTTCTTATTTATTCATTTGTTGCTATTATTACCATTATTTGTATTTGCAATGTGAGCGACTGAGCCCAGGGCCTTGTGTGTGGTAAACAAGTATTCTACAACTGAGATGTATCTCCACCCTGTAGGCTTACTCCTATAACCACTCCTATCCCAGGAGCCCAGACTTCCAAGGGAACTTATCTCCACCTCTTTCTTCCAAGGGTAGCACTCTGAAAGCTCCACCCCTTAAAGATCCCATCGCCTCTCAGTATTACCATAATGGAGTACCAAGTTCCTAACGCGTGACCCCTGTGGGACACATGCAACCATATTCAAATCGCAGCTGCCCTGTCTCCCGCATAGCACATCCAAAAGTCTGTTCAGTGGCCGGAGGGATGGCTCGGCAGTTAAGGACACTTGCTGCTTTCCCGGGAGTCCCACTTTCATTCCTGCCATTCACATCACGTGGCTCACTGTCACCTGTCACTGCAGCTCCGATGCCTTTTTCTGGCCTCCACAGCAACCTTCACTCGCAGGCACATACTCACACATACACATGTTAAAAGGCTGCTTACAATGCCTACCTACCCCTCAGCTACCCACAAGACAGAACTAACTCAAAAACCCCAGGGACATGTGCTCACATCCACACATGCATGCTCAAATTTGAAGCTTACTGCATGGGGGACCTTGGATTCTTTGGAGGGCTCCCAGTCAGCAGCCCAGCTGTGGATGGGGTCTTCTCAGAGTAGATACCTTCCTGCAGTCATCCCCAGACCCAAGTGCAGCCCTGGTGACCTGAGGTGGTGAGTGGGCATGGGAAGGTCAGTACACAGAGCTTGGCTATTGGTCGGAAGGACATGCTCCCACCCCAGGGACTACTAGGTGTGGCTTTGGACAAATATACACACATGCCACGCCGACGTTTGTTTTGTATCGTAAACACACAGTCTCTAAAATATGCAATGTTGAGTCTCTGGCACAAAATGAGGGTATGAGAGTCAGTGTTTACAATCCCCACAACCCTCCAGCTTGCAAATGCTACAGGAAATGTCCCCAGGAAAAGCGCTCTCCTTAACCGTGGGTGCTTGTCTTGCTCCAGGCCAGTTGGAGTGATATAACCATAGAAGGGCTTGGAGGGGCACAATTCTGTCCCCACGGGAGTCAGGGAGAGCAAAAGGGACAGGACAGCAGTCCCTGGGGAGCCCTGCACGGACAGGACAGTGCCTGACTGCCTACAGAACTGACCAATTATGGCATGGCTACTGAGGCTGAAGTCCTGTTGTCAATTCTGGCCTTGCAGATGCCCGGATTATGTATTCAGATATTTACCACTCCTTGGTATTTATTAACACAAACATTATAAGAAAACAACGAAAACCATTTTCCCTCATTTCTTTCCATTGTTCTGCATGGTAGCTTTATTACACATTTGCTCAAAGTAAGCTGCCAATAAAGTTGGATAAAATTAAACTCAGGCTGGAGGGTTTTTTTTATTTTTCTTCAATAATTTTTCTCAGGTTGTTTTTATTTTCATAAGGATTTGAGACGTGGCACTAGAGGTGCAGAATTTCTCTGTCTAGGTAGTTACAACTTCGGGAGAGTTTATGAATTCTAATTTCAGTCCTTTAAAAATGAATTAGATTTGACAGCTTGCTCTTCACAGAAGAGGACTTTGGAGCTGGGCGTCTTCAAAGCACATGACGTAAAGCTAGGATCTTCCACTGCAGGGAGACTTAGAAATTTTCTATGATTTAGCAAAACTCCAGAGCAGTGCACAGTCCACAACCCCAGTGTCAATGTTTGTTTGAATATGTGATTTCAAGAAAGAGAAGGTTTTTAAAGACAGAATTTGTGAATAGGCTGAGATGATTCAATTTAAGAGAGCAAAAACCAAAAAAAGCATCTTGGGGTGAAAATTATGTACTATAGTAATTTGATTATAATGAAAAGCAAACACTGTGTGTCATCAGCAAACAATAGGAATTTTTATGCAACCAAACATTTTTTTGGGTGATCTAACTATGATTTATACATCTAAAGTGATAAATTTAATCCCATCGCCAGTAGATCAATTGCAGGTATTATAGATAAAACCAGAATAAATCATCCTATCGCTGTGTCAGGAACACAAAGGGCCAATGGGAGGGGAGTTCTGACTTGAAGTTGAAATCTGTTCCTAGGCTTCAAGAGGACAATGTGCCATGGGGAAGTTGAACATATACACAAAGTCATCCAACCCAAATATGCTAATGATTTTTATTGGTCGAATCTTAAAAGTGAGGTTTATTTTTATGAGCATGCATTAATTAACCCAGCATGTCCTATCTTTCAGCCTATCTTGCCAGGGACTTTCATTTAAGATGTTTATTGTGAAATGTTTGCGTTCTCCACATTTGTGGCCCACACACAGATTATTTCATACTTTCCTTCAGAGCACTTTAGAAAGTTAAAAGGAGTTATTGTTTTTGATTAATGCCATTTTGGGGCAGTTTAAAGACCAAAAAAAAAGTGGGGGAGGTCCCAATCCTAGCTCTGCATAAGTTCTTCAACATTGAAAAAGAAAAAAAAAGAGTCTGTTCATATTGCATGCTGCACAAAGAGACGGGTGTGGGGCTGGCCAGACGTGTCCTGAGGTGGTGTTCTGAACCCCTGTGGAACAGTGAAGGGTCACCATGTATCTCTCGGGAGAAAAGGGAGATGTCGCTTCTAGAAAAGAGCTGTGGCATTGTGCCATGCAGATGGGTGTTCTAAGGCCCCAATTGTCATCTTTTGATTAAGAAAAGGAAATGATTTCACTGAAAAGATATTCCCTCTTGTGTTGTTTTGTTTTAACTGAGTTTGTACTTTCCACTGAACTGGACATATTTATTGAAACTCATAAGTTCCTTCACGGTTACCAACATCACGACAATCTTAACAAACTATCTTTTTTCTTGGCCAATTATCTAAATATCATAACTATAAAATATCTTAAAACAGTCTCTGTACTGTAAACATCTTAGCTACAAAGCTTTGAGTGTAAACAGTGCGATACATCAGGATGGTTTTAAGCGATGTTATAAAAACTGCTCTTAAAATCTAAACAAAAATGTAAAGCTTCCATCTGTTTTATGATTTTTCCACTGCCGAACGGCTGCTGTGTGCCAGTTCACTGAACCGTGGCTTGCTAAAGAGATTGCTGGGGTCACAGATTGCAAAAACAAAGAGCATGTCTTTAATGCTGGGATTTTTTTTCCTCCTCAAGTCTTCCTGACATGGCTGGAAAGGAATTAAGATCAACAGCGGCAGAAGAGAGAAGCCACACACAGCCTGTTGCAGGAGGAAGCCCTTCTCTGGGAGACTCTCTTGTGCCAAAAGATGTCATTTTGGCAATTACATCAGGTCCTTGGGTTACTGGATAACCTGCAACCTCCATCCACTCTGACTTCCTCAGGGATTTTTCTTTTTTGGCCCTTTCTGTACAAGTTAAAAATAGACAGCAAATTGCACACTAAGAAAAAGCATTCAGGGCTTATTTCTGTGCACATGTGCAGGTAGGAGATGGAGACTGTTTCAGGACCTGCCAGTGCTCCCTGCTCTAAGTCCTGATCCATGGGGATGACAGGGGACTTAGGCAGGTAAAAAGTCTATGTAAAGATACAAGAAGAAAGCCAACCTTGCACTGTAACTGGACACTGTGGCTAGACTCTGGGAAGGCGAATGCTAGAAGCAGAGAAGACTCCTGAGGCATCCTCAGCCCTAAGTGCTCACCCTGTTCCTCAGATATCTGTGGGTGCCCTTGAGTGACCCTGGAGGCATTCCATGGGGATATTCCCACATGGATAGGTGTGATGGGGAGGAGAGATTCAGAAAGGTAAGTGGAGGGACAGAAGAACCACAGAGGATGGTATATCTCATGAAGTTCCGCCCCCAGGAGGATGCTGCCTCCCAGAGAAGCAAGCTTGGCGCAGAGGGTAGGGAAGAGCCAGGATTCCTGGGGATGTCCTAGTGAGTGAGGGGCTTAGCCAATTGCTTATGACATGCCTCGGATGACCAGTAACACGCACTGTCTTGTCCCTAAGCCCACTTCTTAAGAAATAACAGCCAGTGTGGCTGTTGGGTTTGGGACTCTTGAGCAAACCACCTGGCATATACTCAAGTAATGGAGCCAACATGGCCTCTGACTCCCAGAAGCAGTTTCAAGTGAGGAAGGCTTCAGGGCAGCCCTAGGGCCAGTCTTGGCCATGTTCCTTTCACAGGACAGACTCTGGAGCTGGAATAGGGCAGGTGACAGTCAACAGGCTTCAAGGTAGGACTGTAGGGAGGCAGCCTGCCTGCTCTAGGATCACGAATTCCTATTAAACTTCCACACAATGGGCCTCCCAGCTGGATGCCCTGGGTCAGGAGCCTGAGCAGATATCTGTGAGGAGGGAAAACAATGAGCGCTGGGATAAGAGGGGAACCACTGATTCTCACCACAGTGGCTTCATCATCTCTGCCTCCAATCCATCCTCCGCACTCCAGGATGGCAGCACCACACACACACACACACACACACACACACACACACACACACACACA
>LOJH01005110.1:0-24312 GCA_001685095.1 Ellobius talpinus
GCTCCTCATATGGACCTTGGTAGAAAAATTTCTTTTTAATTTATGAGTAAGTTTAAGTATTTTCTTTGGAAAGAACAAATAAATACTGTGTGTGTAATACCCTACAATAACCTTAAAATAGCAAGAAACAGATCACTATGGTTTCAACACACCCCATTTAATGCCCCTTAACTTGAAGAGCTTGACCCCCTAGAGAAAAATGCTGTCACAAAATAGGGAAGCAAACAGTAACATCTATGTTTGAATGGCGATCATATACCCCAATAACTGTCCAGAAGTTACATTGTGCTATTGTATTATTTGCCACACCAGTATTAATAATCTCAGTTCTGCTCCATTCTTTCTTAAAATGTCAAAACAATTAGAAATTTCTTCATGAAATGGGGGAGGGGTAATTAAAAGGCAACTCCTAAATCTGAAGGTACTCTTAGTATGGTCTCAATGGAGGAGTACTGGGCACATGTACCACAGCAGCAGTGTGCCAGGTGTGCAGACCAAAGCCAAGGCCAATCTCCAGAGTTGTTCATCAGGATCTTTTTGTTTGTTTGTAGACAAGGTCTCTCAGTGCCCTGGAACCCACAGCTTACTCTAAGGTGGTCTGTGAGTGAGCCCAGGGGATCCACTGGTCCCACCTTCCCAGTACTGAGATTACAGATGCTACCATGCCTGGCTTTTTAAAATGGGTTCTGGGTATTGAACTTGGGATCTTATGCTGTGCTGAGATACCTTTCAACCTCATTACAGCAGTTAATTTTATTGTCCTTCCAACTTCAATACAAATCAAATGCTGAGCTGAGAGAGGTCTATATTAATTATGCATATGTTGATTCCAACTGAGGCATCTATCCTATTTTAATCATACATATGTTGATTCCATCTGAGAGAAGTTTTCATTTCTAGATAGATTTATCTATTATTTAAAAATTTAAATTTTTCATAGAAAATATATTGTGACTTTGCCCTTTCCAAAACTGAAAAATATATAATCTATTCCATCTGAAAGAATATTCATCTTTTCAGAAATGTGCTCAATTCTTTTACAATCTGTGCTACTGATCATTTATATATTCTAATTCCTACAAATTTTTCAGACTTTCTACTCCTCATTTCTATTTCATTGTATCTCAAAGCAGAATCTTGCTTGCTTTTGCAAGAACTCTGTATGATCAAGCTCTTCTTTAGTTCAGGTAGCAGACACTTAAAAATTTTGCTCTACCATGGTAAGGAGGCCCTAGTCGGCAACGGAGGTCTTTGATTGCTATGTTTTAACTTGCTTTCCCTTTAACCCTGCAGCAAACATAGTCTGAGTTATGTTTTATAGTCAGCACCCCATACCTAAGAAATAATATTAAAATACAGGCAGTTTATGTGGCAAAAATTTCTCTTTCACCCAATACTAACTAGCAAGAACAGCTTCTACCTTCCAACAGGGTTATAACCCACAGAATACCTAAATTACCTTTAAAGAAGAATATTCTAGTTTTAAAAATTAAGCAAGTGACTTAAAGGTTCAGGGGAAATGTAGCTAATCTGCTCTAAGATTTGATAAATACTCAAAATACATTCTGAATTGTGACTACAAGTTTGAGGGTAAGAGAAAAATACCAAAGGAACACAAATCAGAAACGCCTGTGAAAGTCCAACTTTCAGTAAAGTTGGTATAGAATTTTGGATCTATTAGAGAAAGCCTGGTCCATGCAAAGCTTAGTTGTTCTTTAAGTTCTGATAACTATGGTTAAAGGCAGAGCACGAGAGTAATTACTATAGACTGCTTTAGGAGTTTTGTTTCCTATCTGTTAGTCAAATACAAACCAGTGCTCAGGATGTGGGCGAAATACATGAGCTACTCAGGTGGTGTGGTCTACCAAAGGAAACATGGCAAAACCCATTGCTTTTGACCCTGTTTTAGAAATCATATTTCTTCATAAGCAGTCCAAAGGTTCAGTATGTGGGTTGCTGAATAAAATTAAGAGCACACGGATATAACTTTGCATAAGTATGCCAAACTGGATGCACCTTTTCACAAGTAATTGTGTCTTAAGTCACTGAAAACCACCATAACCATGCCCTGGCTTCAGCTAGTTGCTAAAAGGATATTCCCTAAATCAGTGACTCTCTGGGAAGTTCCCATGACTATGAATCAGTGTCTGTAACAAGAGGGATTATGGACTGGCATGCACTCAGCAAAGTACACTGCTCCAGAAGGAAAACATGTTTAAAATACTGAATTAAATTTTGAACTAGGGGCTGGAGAAGTGGCTCAGTGGTTAAGAGCATGAACTGACTGTCCAGAAGACTTTACTGAGTTCAGCTTCACGCACCTACAAGGGACTCACAACAGCCTGAAACCCCAATTCCAGGGCATCTAACGCTCTCTCTGGCCTCCAGGGACACTTCCAGTTAAGCACAAAGAAACAGACACAGACCCAAACAGACCAGAAAACCTGTCCTCAATGTCCAAGTGCTCATTTGCATAGAGGAAAACCTATTTATAATGAACTAGCCCCACAATCTAATTCAACTTAAATGTAAAACACAAAATATATTCTATTGGGCTTAATGTACACCAATTTCCAGCACAACAGCTACTATAAATTGAGAGACTATATTTACCTTGTTCAGTTCAGAAAACAAAGCTAACAGCAATTCCACTTGCAGTATTTGAGTCACCAAGATGACAAACATGTACCCATCCATGTTTCTGTCACAAACTGATTCTATGCAAAGGTGCACATCTCTGACAATTCATTGTTTACTGTGGTGTGTGTGGTCATACTTATTTGTATATTGAAATGCATATGGTCAGTTCTGCTACAATGCCATTTTGATAATGTATTAATTTATCCCAACATGGCTGGTACCCTGAGCTGGAGCTACAGTTCAGGGACATGGTATCTGCCTAGAATATACTCAACATGCGGAGGAGTATGATTCCAATTTCATATCTGCTGCTTTCAAAAGCCACCAGGAAACATAAGATGAATGCAGAAAACGTTTCAGATCAGCAGAGCTACCGAGAAATTCTCAAAGCAGGCACATGCAGACCACAGATCAATGAACGACAGTTCATGTGTACACCATACAACTTCACATTCCATTTCATTTCCTCCTTTCAAAACTTACAGTAACTCAATACCCCTCGCAATGCTCACTTCCATAGGCAGTTAACCAAGTGCCAGATACGTGCCGACAGTGCTGCTTCTAAGCTCCCACTGTTTTACATGTGCTACTTAAGGTTTCCCGATTCTGTGATCCTATGTTTCAGATAAATCCTGTTTTTATTCAATTTTACATAACAAAGTGATTTTTAGGAAAGCACATGGCCTTGTTATAGCAGAACTGACTATATTTTATCATAAATGCTTTTCAACTTTATATGCTACCAGACAGGTGTGGCTATTTTCTTAAATGTACAGCACGTTTTTATAATTTGTTGGCCAAATCTCTATCTTTTCTTTTATGGGTATTTTTTGGTATACTATCTAAAAACTAACATTCCAACAAATGTCTTCCTGTCTTCTAGAACTTTTCTAGTTTTATGTTGTACAATTAGGACTATGTTCTTGGAAATTCTGCCTGTAATAATAAATTAATACAATATGCCATAAAGCCAATTCTGTCTATTAATGTAGTTGATGGAGCTATCTTTTGGTTTCACGGAATATCTTTCTCCATCCTTTTATCTTTAACCTATCTTTCACAGAGGGAATCTTGCAGACTATACACCTGTTGTGGTGTGTGTGTGTATACACATGTATACTTGATAGTAAATATATATAGTCTATATATGTATATACAAGTATGTGTTTGTATATATGTTTTATATATATTTAAAATACACACTATAACTCTAATAGAACTTTGACCATTCTACCTTGAAAAAAATATTTTAGAGCATTTTCTGTATCTTCTCATCCTTTGTATTATTGTCTAACCTTCTAATTTTACATGATACAAGTGAAATACACTCCTAATTTCCCTTACAAAATCTTACAGAACTCAAAAAACTAATTTTTCCTTCTCTCTCTCTGTGCAGACTTGTTTTACCAAAAACAAACAAAAAAAAAAACAAAAAAAACCTGTTGCTATTTCCAGACTCTTTGGGAATGGAGAAGGGGAGGGTGTTGAGACACGGTTTCTCTGTGTAACCCTGGCTGTCCTGGAATTTGCTCTGCAGACCAGGCTGGTCTTGAACTCACAGACAAACACCTGCCTCTGCCTCCTGAGTGCTGGGATTAAAGGTGCGTGCCACCACCGCCTGGCTATGCAAACTTTTTAACATTTATTATTTCTACATGTATGTGTATATGTGTGGCTATTTGCAAGCAGATGTAGTCCTTGCTGAGCCCAGAGGAGGGATTTGGATCCTCTGGAGCTGGAGTTACAGGCGGTTGTAATTTTGCATGAGTACTGGAAAACAAACTCAGGTCTTCAAATAGAGCAACAAGTTCTATTATCCACTGAGTCATCTCTCCAGCCCCTATTTGCAAATCTTTGGATGTATTTTCAATGTTTTAGTGACATAGAACAGATATTTTGTGCTGCCATGCTTGGAGTTTGCTGTTTTTCTCAGGAGTGACAAATAGGGAAGCCCAAAGACATTGCCCATCTCTTTACTATGTTTTTCATTTCCAGGACTTCTGTTCAAGTCCTTCAGTTCCTGTGGTTTTGAAATTACTCAGATCATCCAGCATCTGACCGTGTTTTCTGCCTCAACCATTAACAGTCACTTGAAACTCCCTGCTGGATAGCACTATCTACCTACATCAATCTGAGTGTAGCTATGACAATTGCTCTCTTTGGAATTTCTTCCTCCCCACCCCCTCCTTAGCTTTTTGTACGCTTCTTGTTTCACTGGAAGCTGGACACATAGAGTGGTGGAAACTAAGGTGGATAATTTTGTTATCAGAAATGAGTATCACCCTTCTTTGCCAGGCTGTGAGTGCAAAGGGTACATTAACCTAGTTAGGAGTTGAGCTGGGTTTAAGCCCTTGTGACAGTTAACTTCAGGGCACCACAGACTTCATTCTTTTGCAGAATAATGTGTATCTGTGGTGGGAGGTGATTTCACCAGAGAAATCTGACCTTTGAGTTGTGCTTCATGTAACCTTGTGCTTTTTGCAGTACTCTGTGATCAGGGTGACAGATTCAAACCATTTACTGGCAGGAGATGGAGATGTAGTCTCTGTCCTGATTAAGTATCAGTCTGAATCCTATATTACATCACAGGGTCAGGAATATGGCCTTCTTGAGTCTCCTGACCAACCATCCCCTAGATATTCTTACTTTCTCCATACTCGCCTAAGTGCGCACTCTCTCTCTGTGTCTCTCTTGTGTGTGTGTGTGTTTGTAATATGGTCCCCACACATATATTAAACCTTGTTGTTCCAAAGAGAACAATTTGGAGTAATTTCTTGACCTTTTAAAAGCTCTGCTGCTGTTCCCCTCCACTGGGTCTGAATAACAGACTCCAGTTTTCTAGGAGTGCACTCAGTGGATTTTGTATATAATAAACAGCTTCTAAGTTGGCACATTTGCTTTCATACATTTTTCAACCCTTCTGGCTGAACTCTTAACCACTGTCCGAAGGTCCTCCTCCCCTAGTTTCACCCTCCCTCTCCAACCCCTCCTTAAAGTCTGGGCTAATGGTTCACTATCTCCTCAGTTCTCTAAGCAGTCTGAAGTAATCAACTTGAAGTTAGTCTAGTTTTTTTTCCATTGCTGTAAAGATGTAAGCAAAGCTTTTAGTATCAGAATCAAAGCTAAATGATATGATTCCATGATAGCAAAAGGCACGTTAACAATTATTTCATATAAAAAGGAAGGTTTTAATGAAGCAGATGAAGGTGAAAAACACTAAAAAATATCTCAAAACAACTGCACACCATGAAGATGGCTCAGGAGGTAAAGAGGCCTTCTGACAAGTCTAACAACCTGAGTTCAATCCTCCTGTCTCACATGATGAAGGAGCCAACCATCACAGCTAACTCGCTGAGCCTGAGTTCAATCCCCAGGCTCTACACAATGAAGAACAGAAGCATGCATGCAAGTTGCCCTCTGACCTCTGCACGTGCATCATGGCACACAAACACACAAGTAAACAGAAACAATATTCTAAGTACAGAAAGAACCCCCTGGTATGCAAAAACTAAAAGAAAGCATAACCGATTAAGAACAGCACCTTAACCACTGCCCGACACTGGACACGGAGCAAAGCCTTAGCAGCAAATAAGACTGGGCTGCCGATTAGCTTTAAAACTTGTTTACACCTTGCTGGCTGGCTTTCAGTCCCTCAGAGAAGCAGGGGCGAAGCCTATGCAACAGAAACCTCACATTCACCTGTGTAAATAGAACTGCTAGAAGGACGGGGCCAACTTAGGTATAAGACACCTTTTATTTCAATTCCAATTTAGTATCTACTAGGAACCAGATTCCACTATTAACCTTCCTCTGAAGTTTAAGAAGAGCAGATTATTACTGTCTACCTGGGCAACCATTGTCTGTTTATCCAAAATAGAGATAAACTCTTGCAAATAAGTCATGCAGTCCATCACTGTATAACGTTTTTTACCCATGGCATTCATATTTGAGTAAATATGAATAAAAAAATTTTTTTACCTTAAGAACTTGATTTGTTTGCAACTAGGCTTGCTAGTATGATTTAGACTATTACTGGCACATTAGAAAAAAAAGAAAAAACCATGCATAGCTTCTCAAGGGAATACAAATGTTATTGGCCCAGGAGCCTAGCTTTAAGGTCTTTACATCCCTATTTCTTAACTCTGACTCCTCTTTTCCTCCTTAGTTGTACTTCCTGTTTTAAAACAAGTAAACGCGGTGTTTTCTCAACTAGGACTTATGGTCCCTGGATGCTAAGTGATATTAACAGCCCAAGCCACACCATTTGCGATACTGCGGCTTATACATTGTTTTACACTGTATTTGAAAATTAAAAAGGGTTTTTATGCTGGAAGCTAAACAAAGTTAAACAGTGAAGAACTAAAAACAAACAAACAACTAAACGGTGTAGAATAAAAGGGAAAAGCAGATCCGGGAAGTAAGGAATCAGTCCTTCGGGAGTTCGTCTCTATGAAGGGGGCGACTTTTATTTACATTAGTCCTCCACCAAGTGATCAAGGAAACGGTTTCAAGACAAGAGCAGTTAAGTTAGCATCCTACATCAGGGAGCTCTGTGGGAAAAAGCACGCAGGTGTAGTCTCAACAGCCACTTCACTGAGCGTCCACGCTCTGCTTCACCTTCCCCAAAGGCCGCGTTCAGAGGTGAAACCACAGCAACCCAGCACCGGCAACAGTGAAAAGGCCAGGTTAGCTTGCATGAAGGAAAAGCCTTGGGGGAAAACTTGATGTTTCATAAAAGGCCTGGAGAAGAGAGGAGCAGCTGTTCCTCCTTTCCCATCAAATCGAAACAGAGACGAGGGAAAAAAAGAAAAAAAGTAAAACGAGTCTACGCGGGACCCAGAGGAAGGAAAGAGGATCGCTGACCCAAGGAAACCGGAGGCGCCGGCATCCAGGAGGGAACCCCGAGGGCGGAGCCCACAGGGGAAAGAGGTGTCGAGTCAGAGTCAGAGCGAGTTACCAAGAGAAGAAGGGGACAAGGACAATGATGGGAGAAGAGAAGACTACCAGGCAGAGTGAGGGGTGGGGCTGCCAGGGCAGTGCCCGGGGCAAATGTCACTCAGAGCCGGGGGAGGGAAGAGTCCGGGCTCAGGCACCCCGGCGGGNCAGCAGCTTAACAGCGCCCGGCCAGTAGTCCCTGCCCGGAGCCCCGGGTCCCCGCAAGTGGGAAGCGGCATCGCAGAACCCTCGAGCCGGAGGCGGCTTTACCTTCGCCGGAGGCTGGAGGCGCTCCAGCCCGAGCTCCGCCCGCCGCCGGCTCCACGTCCCTAGCGGGATGAGGCGCCGCCGGCCCCGTCCCCTCTCGCTTTCCTTTTCCCCGCCGGGGCCTGTCGCCGCGGGTTCCTGCGCCGCGGCTCCCACCCCTCCGCTCCTTCCTCCGCCTCTCAGAGGCTCGCCCTGGACGTCGCCATCTTCGCCCAGGCTTGCGAGCGCTGAACACCAACGCGCCTGCGTGGCCTCCGCCCCGGCCGTCACGAGACCCAGTCAGCTGACCTCAGCGCTTCCGCCTTGCGCCCCGCCCCCGGGCAGACATTGCCCCACCTTCTGAGACCCATTCGCTGCCTTCCGGGAAACGCCGCGTGCGCTCCGCCCACCGTTCCGCCTCTCGAGAACTACGCGTGCGTAGAGAGTAAGGCTGGGCCCAAAGATCTCTAGGCCCCGCGGGTAGCGAAGAGCCACGCCCCTTTGGCGTGTCCCTGGAGGCCACGCCCCTGAAGCGGGCGTGGGCAGGCGAAGTCACGCCCCCTGAAGCGGGCGTGGGCAGGCGAAGCCACGCCCCTCTGCCTGTGTCCTGCGCGCCGACTTCTATATCTCTGAATGCTGGCGTCCCTGCTGCCCGGTTCTAGACTTCAGTGTCCTGGCGCATCAATGAAGCCGTTGGAAGCCTCAGTGCACAGCTCTGGTTTAGCTACATCGGGAGCCTAAAGGTTTTACTTGCTGTTGGCACTCAGAGATCCATAGCTGAGCAGGGGGTTAAGTTCGGGTGGTCTGTGAGGTGATGGAGAAGGCTCTGAAGTCAAAGGCCTTTGCCAGGTGGGATGACGGACAGGTAACTCTGCTGCCGTCCTTGTCCTCTGATCCCAGAGGCCAGGGCTCTTTGAGATGGGGATTATCCCTCATGTTCAGTACATTGAGGTCTAGTCCCATGGTAGTAGACTTAGCGTTTGAGCTCAAGGAAGTTGACTCCAGAATTTCTGCTATCCAGCCGGGCACGCCTTTAATCCCAGCGCTAGGCAGGCAGAGGCAGATGAGTCTCTATGAGTTCGAGGCCAGCCTGGGCTACAGAAAATGTTCCAGGACAACCAAAGATACGCAGAGGAACCCTGTCTCGAAAAACAAAAAAGAAAAACAAAAAACAAACAAACAACTTCTGCTCTCTGGGTAGCAGCTCTCTGAAACTATAAAAAGAGGGGAACTCCGAAGATGGAGAGTGTATCAGAATGTATCAGAATGAGCCAAGGGTTCAGATGGCAGTTGTGTTGGATCTATGAGCAAGGAAAGTCGGCTTCATTTATGTCAGACCTGAGATGTGCAGACTGCCCTTTAAAAAGTAGTTTAATGAAAATAAACTTAAAAGACAACTTGCATGGACACACAGATCTAGGTTTAAAGGCTTGTGGTGCGCTCAACATTCCTCTTGTGTAGCAATGCTGGAACTGGAATTTCTCGGGGACCTAGTCTGTGCTTGGCTCATTTTATAGATGGTGGTTATGAGTTAAAAACATGTAAAATCGCTTTTACAGACTTTGCTCCTTAACTAATGGACCCATTCTGTTACTGGAGACTACTGCAGTTTTCCTTAGATAGGCTTTCCTGCACTGTGGCAGTAAGATAAGATGCATAGGAGCAAACAGGAACAGCTAGTTTGTAAAGACAGGGCCTGAAATCGAGTGGGAAGGGAGGGACAAGAAAAAAGAAACAAGAAGACGAGTGTTAAGGGGCCTCTTGGCTTATCCATCATGGGGGGAAAGCATGTGCTTATGTGGCCTTTTATACATTATGGAACCCTAGAGTAGTGCCAGAACGAGTTGTACTATTTCTATTTGGTAGAGGGAGCAGACCCAGGGAGTCAAAGTGGCTAGTTCAAGGTGAACTTCATCCTAAAGGTTGAGCCAAGATTTGGCCACAGAGAATCTACCGCCGAGGCCATCAAAACGACTGAACCCTGACACTACTTCTCTGTTCAATATTTGGAACCAATTAAATGGATTCTCAGAGTGGGAATGAGCTTAGGTAACATGAACTGTCTCACTCCCCTGTAGTGGAAAATTCCCTGCCTCTGAAGAGAGCTGGAAGCTGAGAAGCGGCGGATTGTTCCAACAAGCCTTCTCTTGCAGGAGCAGTTTGGGGGGTTGTTTGGTTGGTTTTGCTTTTGCTTTTTCCCCTTTTCTTCATCTGTGTCAGAGCCTTTTAGTCTCTGCCAGTGCACCTGACCGTGCCATCTTACCCTGCCCTTACCTGCCTTTTCAAAACCCGTCTCTCACAGATGCAGCCCTTGGACAACTTCCTAATTTCTCTGAGCTGAGTTTACGTAAATCTGTCACTATTTTCAAGATGCTTGAACTAGAGACAAGAATCGGGGCAAGGAGGAGGACTTGGCTCATCTTTCCTTAGACTTCTGTTAAATTACTTTGTTCTCACCCCCTAAACTTTTTGAAGGGGGTGTCAAATTCAAGGTAGGCCTTCAAACGTTTCTTTCCGTATTTATCTTTTCTTTCTTCAAAGTCCAAGATTGAAAATACTTTTTCATAGTACACACCTATCAGATTTTCAGTCCAAATTGTGTGATATAATACTTCAAAGCTTTTAAAATATACACCTCACCACTTTCTAGACAACAGTAATTTTATCTGTGTTCTAAGTTGACATTCAACACAGGAGAGGTTCAAGATCTTAAAAGATCCACCTGGCAAGCCCTGTTTATTGAATTCCCTGCTGCTGTTAAAATGCCCTTCCTAATTATATCAATGTCCAGACCCAAAATAATCGCTGAGAACTCTGTACCATGCAGCAGTGTCTTTTTTTTCCCAGCACTTACTTTGTTTTGTAGCCTTTAACTTTCAATTCTCCTTTTCCATTATTCTGTGGGTTTAGTTTATTAAATTTTTATTAGATTTATTTCTTTTAGTATATGTGAATTTTGCCCACATTTGTATCTGCACCACTTGCATGCCTAGTGCATGCTGAGGCCAGAGTGTGCCTTGGAACTAAATGGTTGTGAGCCACCATGTGGGTGCTAGGAATAGAATCCAGCTCCTTTGCAAGATCAACAAGTACTTTAAACTGCTAAGCCATCTCTCTAGCTCCTGGAATGCTGTGATTACAGGCATTCCTCACCAAACTCAGATAAACCACTTTTAAATGCAACAACCACCTTCCTAATGTGGCAACTGAACATGAAGTAACATTAATTTGAAAAATGCAAAATAGCACATGAATAATTTTTTATTATTTGTGTGATAGGACGAAAAGGAACCCTGTGATCTTGGGCATTTGAACATTTGGCTCAGAGTTGTTGGCAGAGTTTGGAAAGGTTTAGGAATGGCAACCTTGCCAGAGGAACTGTGTCTCTGGAAGCACCCTTTGAGAATCAAAAGCCTCACCTGTTTCTAGTTTGCTCTCAGCTCCTTGCTTATGGTAAAGGATGTGAGCTCTCAGAATCTGCTTCTTGTTGCCATACTCCCCCATCATGACGGCCTTTGATCCCTTTAGAATCGTAAGCCCAAAACTCCTCTTGGTTCTAGAAATTGTCTTGGTCATGGTGTTCTCTCACAGCAACAGAAAGTAACTAATACAATATGTATTAAGCCAAATATTACTCATGGATACAATTGGACATCTCTAATCAGAAAATCTGAAATTCAAAATTTGACATTGATGTCAGCACCTAAGAAGTTTCAGGTTTGGGTGCATTTTATATTTCAAAGTTTTCAGTTATGGATGTTCACCTGCTAAAATAACACACATTCCAGCCCCCTTTTATGAATGTGGAATCTGAAAGACTTCTGACCAAATCATTTCAGATAAAGGATACTTACCCTGTACTCCTTAAAGCCTTAGATGAAAACCTTCATTCAGAAACATTGCAATGAATTATCTATGTACACAGAGACAGTAGACTCAACTCTAAATACAGAAATAATTATATAGTCTCTGCTATATTTTTAAAGGGTCATGCCAGTGAGGGATTATTTTCGTTAGCTTACTTGATATGGAAGACTTGCCCTCTGTGGTTGGCACCATTTCCTGGGTTGGGGCCCTATTTGTATAAAAAGGAAGAAGTGAGCTGAGCACTTTCGTTCATCAGTGTCTGCTCTCTGCTCGTGGACGCAATGTGACCAGTTGCCTTGACTCCCCCTCCATGATGAACTACACCTTGACCTGTGTCAGAAATAAACCCCGCTTCTTTCCTTACAGTGCTCTCATCAGGAGGCTTCATCACAGCAACCGGAAGGGAACTAAGACAGCAACCAAGCTACAAAACATGGCTGGGCTCAGGTGCTATGGAATAATCCTTTTGTACACCGTAAATATGTATTATTCTTGTTGGTTAATAAAGAGCTGACTAGGCAATGGCTAGGTAGGATTTTCAGGACAGGGAGAATGCTGGGAAGAAGGGGGGCAGAGTTAAGGGAATCTGAGGAGTCCCCAGCCAGATGGAAAGGAAGCAGGACATGCAGGACAGGTAAAAGCCACG
The DNA here is from genome assembly GCA_001685095.1 of Ellobius talpinus. Taxonomy (NCBI): domain Eukaryota; kingdom Metazoa; phylum Chordata; class Mammalia; order Rodentia; family Cricetidae; genus Ellobius; species Ellobius talpinus. Next base: position 12,335 of record LOJH01005110.1, read on the forward strand.
AGGCTCAGGGCAGCACATAGATGAACAGAAATGGGTTAATTTAAGTTGTAAGAGTTAGCTAGTAATAAGCCTGCGGTATTGGCCGAGCATTTATAATTAATAATAAGTTTCTGAATGATTATTTGGGAGCAGCTGCCTAGACACAGAGAAACTCTGCCTACATACAGGTTTTGCAAAAATGTCACAGGTAACTAGCACAACCAGCGCTAGTACAGCCAGCACTGCTACCTAGCAGAGCCAGCACCTAACTGAACTGCTCTCTGGTGCTTTAGCTAGGAGACAAGTGAAATAAGGTCACTCCTCATTGTTGAACACCTTCCCAATAAAGTAATTAACTTGTTAGTTTTCTGTACTGCCTCAGGTGGCCCAGGAAAAAAAATAGTTCAGCTTTTGGATCAGCCTGTCAATCACTAAACAGTTACTTTGTACTGTGCTAATTTCTTAGCTTCTTCACACGCCTTCTCTGTCTCCTCTCGTTGTTACTAGTGGCATATACATGTGTGCTCATATTTGTGTAGGCCAGAGGTCAGCCTCAGGCGGTGCTCTCCAGGACCCATGCATCCACCTGGGTGATTCTAAGGCAGGGTCTCTCACTGGACCAGAGCTTGCTGTTTTTAAGCGAGGCTTCCTGACAGGAGAGTCTCCCCGGTGATGGCGTTACAAACGTACGCCACCAAGCCCAGGTTTTCTGTGTGTGGTGGGGATTTAATTGGGTCCTCATGCTTGCTTGACATACACTACTGGCCAAGCTCTCTCTCCAGCTCCTGATTGAATTTAGCTTTTTTTTTACACTTACTTATTTTTATTTTACATGTGTGAGTGTTTTGCCTGCCTATTTGTATGTGCAGCATGTGTATTCTGGGTGTCTGAGGAGGTCAAAAGGGAGTAGCAGATCACCTGGAACTAGAGGTCCAGACGGTTGTAAGCCCCGTGTAGGTCTAGGGAACCAAACCCAATCCTCTACAAGGGCATCAAGTCCTCTTAACAGCGGAACCACCTCTCTATCCTTCTGAGTTATTTTTTGGAACACACACACACACGTGCACGCACACACACAAAGACACTGCTATTTTTTTTCAGATTAGGAACCCAACACTTAAACAAGATGGCATGCAGCTTTCCCCAGTATCAGGTCACTGGAGAACAGTGAGGTCTCTCAGGCAGGACTCTTGGATTTCAGCATCCATGTTCTGCATCACTGTATTCAGGTAAACATAAGCTGTTCTATGACGTCCTCTCCCATTGGTCAGGAGTAACCACTGCAAATCATTGTGAAAAGATTACATTAGAGAGCTTAAAGCCAAAGCCAAACTGCTGCACTTCCCAGCTCATAGTGTATTTTCCCAGAATGGCGTGCTAGAGCTTCAACTTGGATTTCATTCTTACCATCATTAGTCTTAGAATACAACATTTAATCATTTAAAAATCACTTCACTTTATTTTATGGGTCTGGGTATTTTGCCTGCATGTATATCTGTGTACCATGTTTGACTTGCACCCATGGAGGGCCAACAAGGGCATTAGATCCCCTGAGTCTGGAACTGTGAGCCACTATTGGAGCTGGGAATGGAACCTGGGTCCTCTAGAAGAGCAGCCCGTGCTCCTAATCTCTGGGCATCTCTCCAGTCCCAGCATTTGATCTTCTTGTTGAAAACGAGTGCTAGTTAGTTGGGCATGATGGCAGCTGGGCACGATGGTCGCGCCTTTAATCCCAGCACTTGAGAGGTAGAAGCAGGCGGATCTCTGCGAGTTTGAGGTCAACCTGGACTACATAATGAGTTCTAGGACAGCTAGGGATGTTATACAGAGAAACCCTGGCTCAGGAAACAAAAATGACTGCTAGTTAATCCAACTCTTCAAAGCCATCAAGCGTCTAGAGTTACAGAATTTAACAAGCATCTTCAAGTACCGAAAGCACGGCCTTCCTACATCTGTACTTAACTCCGTGCCGCCCCATCTGGAGCTTCAGTTAGGGTTACAAGAAAGTGCGCTGCTTCTCGTAAAATTGAAATCAGTGAAAGGAAGAAGTGAAACTGCAAAATAATCGAAAATCTCAGGAGACAGAGCTGTGTGTGGTCCAAGTTGGCAGACCGAGAAAAGGATCTTCATCCTTTATCTTGCCTCTTTTGCTAAACAGCTGTATCTAAGTGTCAGAGTTAATTTTGTATAGTGACAGCTGTTGTGAGGCTGGAATCCAAGGCTGCATGGTGGCAGGCAGATTAACAGATCAGGTCATGGAGGCTGGAATCCAAGGCTGCATGGTGGCAGGCAGATTAACAGATCAGGTCATGGGGGCTGGAATCCAAGGCTGCATGGTGGCAGGCAGATTAACAGATCATGTCATGGAGGCTGGAATCCATGGTGTGTAGTGGCAAGCAGATTTATAAATCAGGCCATGGGAGCTGTCCACACTTTTCTTTTTTCCCTTAGCTTTTAGCTCCCTTTGTTCCCCTCTGCTCAGTGTGTCCTGAGGAAAAGATGAGCCAAGTTTGCTTAACACTGGGCCCAGCCTCCAATATTTTAAGAAGGGAGCAGATGGCTTTGTGATGTTACTGTGTTTGCTATTAATAGAGGTAGTGGCTTACACAAAACGTGGGCAGAGGTTGCTGGTTTTATCTTCAAAAATGTTTAATTGATCTCTGTTTCTTTCCTTTCTCTATAACTTTATTTTTTTTCTTTCTGCCTATTTTTTTAAATCACTCCTGTGCTGTTAGTTTTTGTCAGCTTGGCACAAACCCAATTTACCTTGGAAGAGGGAATCTCAGCTGATGAATTGCCTCCATGAAATTGGCCTGGGGCATGCTTGTGAGGCATTTTGTTGATTACTGTTTGATGTGGGAAGATGCAGCCCACTGTGGGTGGTGTCACTCCTGAGCAGGTAGGTCTGGGCTACAAAGCTAGCTGAAGAAGCCCATGAGCAGCGCTCCTTCAGGGTCACTGCTTCAGTTCCTGCCTGGAGTTCCTGTCTTCTTCTCTCAGCAAACTGTAAAGAGTAAGAGGAAATTAACCCTTTCCCCCCAAGTTGTCCTTGGTCATGGTGTTTATCATATCAGCAAAAAAGCAGACTAGGACAATTCCTAACCTCAGCGGAACCTGACTTAGAAAGATTCAACCCCTAGCAGAGTTGAAGGGCAGGCTTGGAGTCCATCCAGTGCTGTTCTTCAGGATCCACTAGTTCCGACAGCACTGTGTTGCCACACATCAGATTGGTGTAACTTCCACTGGAGCAGCAAGCAGTCACTCTTGCAGCCTGCCCTCTGTCACTATGCACCTACCTGAGTGTCCTTCATCACAGATTTTCTGGAAGAGGGCAAATCTGTTGCCACAAACAAGATGGGAGGGAGTGTTGACCTGAATATCCTCAAAGGAATCCCAACTCTGCAGCTGAGTGTCTGTGGTGGTTTGAATGAGAATGTCCCCCATAGGTTTAGATGTTTAACCACATGGTTCCCAGGTGATGCTTTTCGGGTATTTGGGTGGGTTAAAGGAGGTGTGGCCTTGCTGAAGGAGGTATTTAACAGAGACAGGCTTTGAGGTTTCAAAGCCTAGAGCTAGTCGGTGCATCCTCTCTGCTTCTTAGTTGTAGTTCAAGATTTGAGTTCTCTGCTGCTGTTCCATTCCTGGGAAGTAATGGTGATGGACTCTTATCCAGCAGCAACCATATGTGCAAGTAAGCCCTTCCTTCTCTAGGTTGTCTTGGTCATGGTGTATTGCAGACAGGAAAGTAACTAATGGGAAAGTAACTGATATAGTATCCTATGACAATCATCACAGATTACTACTTTGACACAACTTCCTTCTGTAACCCTGGCATCTCACTTGAGTCTACAGCATCTCTGATGGAGGGATAGCCTTCAGCCTTGCCCTTGAAGGGCCCGAATGAACCATGTGGCTCCCCAAAACTTCACAAGCCTCCTTCACAAGGAATTCAAAGCTGCTTATTGGGTTTTGCATTAAAACCTTATTGTATGCTGGGTGATGGTGGAGCATGCCTTTAATCACAGCACTTGGGAGGCAGAGGCAGGTGGAGCTCTGTGAATTTGAAGCCAGCCTGGTCTACAGAGTGAGTTCCAGGACAGCCAAGGCTACACTGAGAAACTCTGTCTCGAAAAACAAACAAAACAAAACTCTGATTGTATTTCTCAGGTAAGGCTGGTACCGTTTAAGAATCAGTGAATTTTCTGGTATAGTAGCTCCTGCCCTTAACTCTAGCTCTCAGGAGGCTGAGACAAGCAGTTCAGCATGGGTTCAAGGCCAGCCTTCACTTGAAAAAAAAAATCATGGAGCTATAGAGATGGCTCAGGGCTTAAGAGCATTGGCTATTTTTCCAGAGGACCCAGGTGCAATTCTCAGCACCCACATGGTGGCTTATAACACCAGTCCCAGTGAATCTAATATACACCCTGTTCTAGTCTCTGTGGACATTACATACATGGGGTGCACCTACATACATGTAAACAAAACATCCATACACATAAAAACAAAGGAAAAAATAATTCCCAGAGAAGTAGAAATCACAGAAGGACTTACTGAGAATGGCCAGTATTCTCGGTTAAATGAGAAAGATAGAGATTTTTTACAAAGCGTTAATTTTTTTTTTTCAGGACATGAAATAACTACCAAACACCCTTGCAGAAAGCTAACAGTTCCTGGCGGAGATGCCTGATCTGATGCCAGCCCAGCAAACCTTCAGAGCACTAATTTAGTTTCTGCCTGGTCCTGCTTTCTGTTGCGTCTCTTCCATGTGACAAAGTATATCACTAGAACAGAAGCTGTCTGTGGCCGTTAAGCAAGTGCTTGCAGAAACTGGGCTGTTGATTCAGCATTTGGCTGGAGAATAAGAGACTTTTCAGTGAAAGCTTGGTTTAATTTTTGTTAGGCCAGCAAACAATAGTGCCACAATGGCTTTCCTGGTAGAAAGGATTTAAAAAAAAACCTTTTGCTGACATTTTTCAGTTTCTGATTTTAATGGTGGGTGGGTGTTTTCTATCTTTTCCTTGTTCCTCTGTCATCAAGGAGGCTTAAGTAGCCAGGATAAAAACCTCAATATCTGTGATGGAAAAAGATAAAATGAAAACCCAAATATATGAGAGATGGATGGATGGATAGATAAGTAGGTAGGTAGGTAGGTAGGTAGCTAGATAAGTAGATTAAGTCGGTAGGTAGATAAGTAGGTGGATAGAATGATTGCCTTTCAACTTTCCTTGAAGCTCTTCACTCCCCACCCTGCTCCATGCCCTCTTTTCTTCCTGCCCTCCTTTGTGTCTATCTGTTCAGTATTATCGGTGTCTTTATAAAGCACTTTATTTACGGGGAAAGCAGTCAACTGTTTTGTAGCCTTCAAGCCACGGCAGCACAGTGTCCCAGCTTCCACATCAGAGCTTAGTCGCTGGGGAAAAGCCTTCCAAGAAGTAAGTCCCACCGGTCTCTCAGGACTTAGCCTACTGTTTTATGGCTTGTGCTTGACTAAATTATCAGTGCTGCATTTTTCTCAAGCCCAGTTTTCTTTAGGAGAGAGTTTGAAGTCCAAAATCAAAGGACTGACATCTCCATGCGCTTTTGTGTCTGGTGCTCTGGGCTTGCTTCAGAGAAGAGGGGTGTCAGTTCAGCATCTTGGGGTAAATTGCTTTAATCATGTAGGAGACACAGTGTCACTCACACTGTGTTTTATAATTGGCAGTTGGGAAGTTTGTATTTTACATCTTTTCTCTGTTTCTGTGGTTCCTGTCATCTGTGTCACCTCCATGCCACTATCAGGAATCCCTGCTCACAGCTTCCTTCCAGTGGGAATTTCTTTAACATTACTTGGAAAGGAAAGTAGTTGTCCCCAAAATGCATGAGATTCAAAGAGGAAGGGACTTTTCCTTTTGTAGTTAAATGACAAGGTTGCCTGAGCTGAGGTTTCTGAAGAGCCTGCCTCTGAGTACTGTTAGAGCTTTGAAACAGACAAAGGTAGACATTTTAAGCGTTGTGTTCAGTCAGCATGACCAAAGAGTTCACTCAGGCAGGATGTGGGTGGAATCAGACCAGACCTTTGATGGCAATGGTCCTGGCTGCTAACCTTCTTTGATGAGCAAAGAACACAGTCCACACTTCGCTTAGAAGGAAAGTTGCCTCTCCCAATCCCTCTTTGCTTATTCCACCAATTTAAAATGAATATAAAGGAATACATAATTGGTGGAGTGATTATGGGGATTTCTATGCACATCTAATGTCCATAAAAAAGTACCTTAAACATAGCTTGAGCTGGGGGCTGGGATATAACTCAGCAGTTAAGAGTGTGCCCTGCTCTTCCAGAGGCCCTGAGTTCAGTTCCCAGTACCCATGTTGAAAGGCTCACAACCACCTGTAACCCCAGCTTTACCTCTTCCAGTATCTGCAGGCACTTACATGTACATGACATACATAGACATAAATAAAACACAAAAATAAAACACCTTAAAAATACATAGCTTGAGCTTAGCAAATGCTGTTTCTATTACTAGTACTATTTTTATAATTATAATTTGTTTAATTGAAGTATCAGTGAAATTAAACTCAGACACTCAGATCCTTGGGGAGTGGGAACCTGCATGATTAAAAATCTGATAATCCCAGCACTCAAGAGGCAGACACAAGTGGATCTCTGTGAGTTCTAGGCCAACCTGGTCTACAGAGAAAGTTCCAGGACAGACACCAAAACTAGAGAGAAACCTTGTCTCAAAAAAAGGGTGGGGGGATTTGATACTGGATGGCTCAGTGGTTAAGAGTGGGTGCTGTTCTTGCAGAGAACCTGAGCTCAGTTTCCACCAGTTTGCAATTGCCTGTAACTCCAGTTCCAGGGGCCTCTGATGCCTTTGGTCTCTTCTGCTCCTGCACCCATGTGTACATACAACCACATATAAACACATAAGCATAGTTAAAAATAATAAATCTTTTTTTAAAAAAAAGAAAAGCCTGATAGTATTTGGACTGGGATGATGGCTCAGTTGGTAAAAGGCTTGCTATGCAAGAACCTTAGTTTGGGTCCCTATCACCCACATTAAAAAGCCCAGCATTCAGTGTATGCCTCTAACCCCAGAGCTGGGCAGTGAGGGCAGAGATGGAGGATCCTTGGGGTGTGCTGAGCACCTATGTAGCCAGAGAGATTCCAGTTCAGTAGGAGAGCTTATCTCAAAACTGAGATAGAATGTAATAGAAGAAGATGCTTATGTCAACCTCTGACCCTTCACACAGAGGCACTCAAACACATACACTGTGCGTGTGTACGCACGTGCACACACACACTTTGTCAACTGATACTACTTAATTTTTTATAATAGATAAATGCATGTGTATGTACATACGTATGTGTCTGTGTAGCTTTTACACAAACAGTGTCAAACAGCACCCATGGCTCTGTATCTCCGATTTTCATCACCACATCTTCAGTGTTAAGAGTATATAACTTGTTCATTATTTATGAAGGCCAAATATTGCTTATGAACCAAATCTAACCTCTTTCCTCCTGAAGGACCTTTAGGTTGCTTCTGGTTTGTTTCTTTGACTCACAAGGTTGAGATGAACCTCCTTGCAGATGGGTCATTTCAAATCCCTTTGCAAAATTCACTCCGGATCCTTTTCTCATTCATCTTAGTAGATTATTCCTGCAATTATTTTAGCTTTGCAGTCTGTCATCCAATATATTTTATATGTGTGCTATATATTACATATACCATCACATAGTTAAAAATAAAGTGTGTGAGCATAGTCATGTATGTATGTGAGTGAGTACAGGGTATGTGCACCCCACATTGTGTATGAGGAGAGCAGCTGATAACCTCAAATGTCCCTCTTGATCTGCCATCTTGTTTGGACCAGGATCTCTTGTTGTTTGGAACTGCATAGGCCAAGGTAGGTGGCCTACAAGCTTCTGGAGAGTCTCCTGCCCCTCCTCCATGTCCACATAGGAGCTCTGGCATTACAAATATGCATGTCACCATGTCCAGCTTTACATGGGTTCCAGGATCTGAACATTTACAAGGCAATTCCTTTAACAACTGAGTCATCTCCAAGTACCAATATGTTTTATTTTCTGGGGGTAGTTATTAAACACTAATTGTGGAGTTGCTTAGCTGCATGGTAAAATATCAAATTGTTTTATTTATTATTATTGCATGTGGGATTATGGATGTGCATACCATAGCATGTCTGGAAGTCAGAGGACAACTTGTGAGAGTTGATTCTCATCTTCCATCATGTGGGCTCCAGGATCAGACGTGGGTTGCCCGTTTCTCATAGTTAGCACGAAGCATGGCCCTATTTCAGAATATTCTTCTTTCTTAGTTGCTTAGGTAAAATTGAAAGGGGTGGGTACATGATCAAGAGACAAACAGAAAGTCCCAATCAAAGTGTCATTGTGTCATTTCATTTGGAAATTATGATCAGAATCTAGGCATGAGTTTGTACAGTCAAAGGGTAAGGAAACAACATGGCACACCACCTCAAATCCAGCAGGCCTCACATTTCATAGTTTACATCAAAAGTTCAGGTAACGAGAGCCAGGTGTGGTGGTTCAGCCCTCTAACACCAGCACTGGGGGAGGGGAGGCAAGAGGATTACATACAAAGGTCTTTCTCAGCTACGCAGTGAGTCTGTAGTCAGCCTGCATTCCATGGGTCCCTGTCTCAGAGTGAGGGAGAAACCTGGAGAAGCCAGCCTCTCTCGGGTGCAGTTAGTTGCCTTCTCAAATGCTCTTCGAGGCCTCAGAATCAGCATCACATCAGCTGGGCGCTCCCTGGATGGCTGATGCCTGGCTTTCCGTAGCTGCTGAGTCAGGGTCTGTGACTGCCAGCAGTCTGTCCTAACAAGCCCTCTCCAGGGGGTCCGGGAGCACACAGCTTCACTGGGCTACAGCAGCGCGGTAGACTTTGAACTTCAGAACCAGACTGCGTGAATTTGAGTTCCATTTCTCTGATAAAACAGTCCTTCGAGAATGCGGCATTTGGTCGTACCATTAAAACTGTGTGTCCCAGGCCCCATCTGAGAAACGAGGCTAGAGGTAGTGTCCGTTTCCGATGTGCACGCATCGTACTCACGAAGCTAGAGGTAGTGTCCGTTTCCGGTGGGCATGCATCATTCTCAGGAAACACTTAGAACGGCGTTTGCTACACAGTAGCTGCTCTGAAGACACCTCCTGCCTTACAGGAGTGTAGCAATAGCCTACTAAATGCTTCTGGAACCTGCAAACAGCAGAAGCACAAACCTGTGTTTCATATCAGACAAGCTATCATGCCGTACATGCATGTGTGTACTCACTCATCCAATCTGTATTTTAAAAAATTCAAGTTGAAGCCACGGTGTCCTAGTTAGTTTTCTGTTTTGTTTTGGTCAATTTGATACAGCTGCTGTCACCTGAGAAGCAGGAATCTCACGGAGCGGGAATCTCCCGGGATAAACGCTTCCCTTCCATCAGATTGGCCTGCAGGCAAGCCTGTGGGGCATTTTCTTAATTGGTGATCAATGTGGAAGGGTGCGGCCTGTTGTGAGTCACACTGTCCCTGGGCAGTTGGTCCTGGGAGCTATCAAAAAGCAGACTTAACCAGTCACCAAGAGCGTGTCAGCAAAAAGTGTGGCTTCTGCTTCAGTTCCTGCTTCCAGGTTCCTGCTCTGACTTCCCTTCATCATGGATGGTAAGATGTTAAGATGTTTTTCTGGTGTGAGCCTCTCCCTTCCTGTAAGCTGTGAGGTGAAATGAACCTTTTCCTCTCCAAGCTGTCCCAGTAACAGAACCCTAAGTAAGAACCATGGTGAAATTGAGTGAAAACCACTATTCAGGAGAAAAGGGCACCTGAACAAAAAACAGTAGGAAGAATCCTCAAAACAATCCCTCATTGCCAAAAATTGCAACTTTTTGTCTTACCTTTTCCCCTAGTTAGAACAGTATTACTATGTCATAGTCTGCTCTAGTTTTGCTCAACGTGAATATTTAAAGAGAGATGTAAAGTCCACTGTAGGGATTTTGATGGTTTGTGAAAGAATTCACCCCGTTAGACAAGAAAACAAGCACACTGCAGGGGGGCATGGGAGGCATGGCAGCATAGAACTGCAGGCACGTAGTGATGTGCTGTGTGTGTGGTGGGGGTGGAGGGATATGGATAAAACAACAAACCAAAAAAAAGCCTATGTTAAAGGGAAAAACAAAGCCTATTTACATTTTGAATTATTTTTCAAGTTTTCATGAATGCAGACATGCAAGGATCACGTATGGACATTAGGTGGCAGACCATACCTACAAACTAGTGTAACAAACTTGAGCGAACCCTCAGCTCTGGTAATGCGTGATGTGCTGACTGAGATGCATTCTGAGAAGTGCATCATTAGGCGACCTCATGCTTGTGGGGGCATCCCGGGCTGCACTTGCATAAACCCACATGGGAGCCTCCTATACGCTGAGGCTCTCTCTGTGGCATAGCCTAATGCTCCTGAGCCACAAACCTGCACAGCCATAATACAATGGTAATCGCGTGTGCATCTAAGCACAGAGAAGGCACAGTAGAGTATAGTAGGATTTTTAAATGCTGCGGTGCACTTTTATGGAGTGGCTAGCGTGCATGGAACCTGCAGGACAGGCGTTCCTCTGGAAAAGCCAGTGAGTGAGCAATGAGAGAGTGGGAAGGTCTACGATATTACTGTGCACTGCCATAGACTAACGGACAGACAGTCCACACTTAGGCTGGGCTGCTTGCTTGTTAGTTTGTTTCTTTGGAACAGTGTTGTGGAATCGAATATTTGTTTAACTAAGTAAAGATGTGTTACATTTGGTTCTGTTGCAGAATAATTGTTTATGTAAAGATATATTGCATTTCTTTAATTATGCAAAGGCGTGTTGCTTTTGTTTTTGCTGAATTTGTTTAACTATGGAAAGATGTGTTGCTGTTTGACTTTTCCTGCCTAAGGAACCTACCTGATTGGTCTAATAAAAAGCCGGATGGTCAATAGCTAGGCAGAGGAGGGATAGGTGGGGCTGGCAGGCAGAGAGAAAAGAGGAGCTGGCCAGCCGGGGCCCAGCCAGCTGGGGGCCAGCCACCCAGAAGTGGAGGAAGCAGGAAAGCCGGATGAACAGTACAGAGATGAGGTAATCGAGCTTCAGGTCAGCACATAGATGAATAGAAATGGGTTCATTTACGTTAAAGAAAAAAGCTAGTGAGAAACAAGCCTATAGCCAAGGCTGAGCGTTCATAATTGATAATAAGCCTCTGTGTCATGGTTTCGGGGCTGGTAGTCCAAGAAAGCCTGCTACAGAACAAGGTCTTGGTACATAGCCCAGATTACCTTGAATTTGTAATCCTTGTGCCTCCATTTCCTGTGTGCTGGGAGTGTCCCCACACTCAACAAAATTTTAATTTTATTTCCTTTTAACTTTTGGACTCTTATAATAACACCTTAAAACACAAAGCCATAAATCTATACAAATATTGTTTATGCCCTTATTATATAACTGTCTAATTCTAAATTACCTTTCCCTAACATTTAAACTTTTGGGTTAAAAACTACGACAAACATTGGTTTGTCAATACTAAGTCAGGTTCATCATTTTTGCTGTCTTCCACATCTGCATCTTGTCCTGCAGGAAGGCCTGCTGGAGCGCTAACATGGAACTGTACTCTCCTGCTGTAATCGTTCTTTAGCCGTAAACTCCATGGATTTCCTTGGCTTTTTCTTTCCATCATGAATTTATTTTTTAGTAGATAATGTACCATGAACACATCTTTGCATTAAATCCTTCACAACTGGGGTCCATGTTTAAGTTTTAAGCAGATGGTTGAGGTCTGCTCTGTGAATTTGCTTGGGGCCTCTTTTCTTGCTGTACGGCAGTGGTTCTCATGAACCTTCCTAATGCTACGACACTTTAACCCAGTTCCTCAACCCTAAAATTATTTTTGTTGCTGCTTCATTACTATAATTTTGCTACTGCTATAAATAATAACATAAATGTATGATATGCCACCCTTGTGGAA
>LOJH01005110.1:24389-34783 GCA_001685095.1 Ellobius talpinus
CCTATAGCTAGCTGTGCGTCCAGCTTCCAGATCTTAACAGTTCTTCATTTGTCACCTGAGACCACCTCTAGGAACTTGCTATAATGTCCCCTGCATGCTCATGTGTTTGACCATTTGGTCCTGAGATGGTGGCAGGCCCAGTTTTAGGAAGTCGAAGGGAAGACTCGGTGGAGCAGGTGGCTCTCTAGAGGGCATGTTTTGAGGATCCAACAGCCTACTACAGTTCCAGCCTGAACTCTGCTTCCCAGTCTTCCAAGATATGAGCAAGTGACTCACGCTCCCATCACCATGCTTCCCTCACTGCGATGATGTCTCCCTTCTCACCATGAGACAGAGTCAGCCCTTCCTCCCTTAACTTTTTGTCACAGCTCAGCTCTTCCGCAGCATCCTAGCTGTGCCTGGCGTAAAGTTTGCCATCGTAGACACAGCTTGCTTGCTTTTGCAGCCCCCTCACCCATAGCAAATCTCTAGTCAGGCGAACTTGTAAGTGTTCTCTTCCAGATGACACTTATACACTCCTTAGTGACATCATGCCAAGCCCATGCAAGGTTTTTAATGTGGTCAGAGATGTTGTAACTCTTCTAGAATGGTATCAGTGTCTCGCTCAGTTGTAACAGCAGCCCCAGCAGTGCAGTTAGTAGGCCTTAAAAGCTCCCATGATTTCTTGATCCTTTGCTTGGATCAAAGAAGTGGTTTTTAAGAAAGAAACACCACTTTGGCATGGGGATTAAAATCCCCAACAAAAGGATATGTGGGGACATTACCCACAGCAAACAAAATCTGGAAAGGAATGTCATTCTCCAAGAAGCCCTTTTGTTTTGTTTGCACAGCATTTTAAGAGGGCATCTTGGAGGAGGAGCTGGGCTGTCTTACCGTTTCTGGCCACAGGTGCTAATTGATATGCACAGAGGCTGAGTGTCCTCACTGCCAGATCAAAGTCTCAATCTGTAGCCTGCCCATTGCCTCACAAGCAAAGACTTCAGTCACAAAGGCCTTGAAATCTGGTACTAGCTCGGCTTTGTACTGTATGGCAGGGTTTCATTTCCAGACTGGGAAGAGTGCATCTGCAGTGAGAATTTTCTTCCCCCACAAGCAGGGTATCTGGGGCTTTCAAAAACTCCCCGGCTGCCTTCACACAGTGCGTGCACTGCTTCACTTCCATGTATGTGTGACCACCATGTCTTGAATTATTTGGACTCCTGGAGCTGAGAAGCAAGTTCAACATGATGGGCAGTTTCAGAAGCTTTTCCCAGCAAACCGTTTATTTCAGCTGGCTGTCCTGGTTCTGCGTCTGGTCTTTGATCCAAGTCATTAGAAGTTTCTCAGATCTGATGCAGACTGTCCTTGAATTCTCATTAGCCTCTTTCTCTTCAGTGAAGGGGATCCTTTAACCACATGAGTTTTCATTCTTGTTCCACGATGCTGGCTGTGGCAATATTCCACTCTTAGGGCTATCATGCCATGCTGGCCATTATTGTGGTTCCCAGGGATTATAGCAGATAGGACAATTGGTTGCTTCACTCCCTCAGGAGTTTACATATCATCTTCCAGTTCCTTCAATCGAGCGTGGACCCACTAAGTCCTGTCCAAAGTGCATGGTGTCTTCAGCAATAGGACTTAACTTCAACCTCTGGGAGGTAACCCAGGGCAACAATGCCCTGTATTGTTTTAGGAGTCTCTCGGACTTCCCTGATCAACTTGAAAGGGGTTTTCTCACGCCTGGTATTGAGTGTTTTGTTAGACAGTCTATGGCTCTTGGGGGGAAGAATTGTAGCCCAAGTGACATAACTTTATTAAAACTGTGTCTGTGTACATACATACATTTATATGTGTTATATGTAATCTTAGGTAAATAAAAATTAATATGATTCCTATATAGCTTTTCAACCAAGCCTAGCATGAGAGTGGGAAAAAGTCTTCTCCAGGGATGAGCCCCATAATTGATTATTCAATACCCATTAGTCAGCCCCAAACTCATATACATGCAAGTAACACTAAACAAACCAAGCAGGCTTTATATCTGTATTTATGCATATAGAAGATAAGCATAGCAATAACAAAGAAAAAGAGGCCATGGGTTTGGGAGGGAGAAATACCAGAGCATGTGCAGGGTCAGAAGGAAGAAAGGGAAGGAGAAACGGTCCAATTATATTCTCATTAAAAAGCTTTAAAGAAAAAAAAAGCAGTCAGTCTCCCAAGGTTACGTTCTATGTGATTCCTTTTAAATGACTTTCCTGAAGATAAAGATGGGAGATGGAGAAGTCACAGGCAGGGGAAGGAGGGGTGGAAAGGTGGCTTTTCTGTGCTTGACAGAGCTGCTTTGTTTTCACGGAAATGCATGGATCTGTTATGTGTACAGTTCACAGGCACACAAATAAGCAAGAAAAACCAATTTCCTGGAGCTAAATCAGGATAACATTGAAGTAGTTTTCTTAATAGCAACGTCCCTTCCCTTCAAACAGCCTTGGTTGATGGGGAGAGGTTAGGGCCAAATTGCCTTTCCTCATAGTCAATTTTTGCTCAGTTCGGGGTCTCCCCTTTTCCACTCAAAAGATTGCCATCTAAGGAAAGGAAAGAAAAGGCCCCCAGGCACATCTGGAAACTAGAGCCTTCTGTTTGGAAGCTAAGCAGTGCCAGTGAGGCCGCGCACCGTGTCACGCACACTGGGGCCTGAGTTGGTCTGCCAGATGAAGATGAGAAGCTGTAATTGCAGTTCTTCAAAGGCTTAATTAACAAGTGAATGTAATAGTGAGCCACTTAATTAATGGCTACATAATGAGTACTCTGTACAACCTGTGTTTCACCAACCCATTTAGCTACAAGACTTGAACCTGTAACTAAATTTCACCTACAGCTACTAAAATTCACATGACTTGCTCCTTCCCGAGTAAATTCCCATGCTTATCAAGATAATCAAGCTGATCAGTGAAACTCCAACTTGCTCTTTCTGTCTTGTAGTGATATTTCATTCGTATCTTAATAAATAAAGTTTGCCTGAAGATCAGCGAGTACACCACACTGGTCAGCCCATACAGACCAGGCAGTGGTGGCACACACCTTTAATCCTAGTAGCCAAAGTTTGCCATAGAAACTGGGCAGTAGTGGTGCATGTCTTTAATCCCAGCCCTAAAGAGGAATATAAGACCGGAAGAGACAGGTCTTAGCCGAGTCTCATTCTGAGGATTCCTGGAGGCAGGATCACCATTTTGGTCTGATGTAGAGGAAAGAGCCAGTGGCTCGCTGCCTTGCTTTTCTGATTTTCAGGTTGAACCCAAATCTTTGTCTCTGGGTTTTTATTATTCGTGCTACACTATCTTATGGCAGTTGTTACCGTTCTCTGATATTACTCAAGCTCTCCCATTTTACGCATTGTATTTAAGACATCTCTTCTGTTGCCCACATGAATCTATAAACAAATTTCCCTTTGTCTATATGCATTTCGAGGGTTATTGGGTTTTATGTCCTCGTAAATGCAACTTCATTACCTATAACCACCTAAATCCAGTGAAGATTAAATTTCAGAAGGATCTGTGATCACAGAAAAGTAACAATAATTCAACAAGTCCTGTGGTCTATTTTCTATGACCTTGTCTCGAAAAATGAGACTGTAGATGGGGTTACTTTTATGTGTATTTTCCCTTTGCTCTCAGGAGTTTACAGCAAGGTGAATTATACTAAATATACCACCTAGCATAGCACTAGGCTCCTTCCCTATGGCACCTTACTGAACTGGCACACACGCTTATGAAATTGATATCGTCAGTAGAGATGTTAACTAACAGCAAATACGTTACTTTCCATACTGTGATAAAGGCTCTGACAAACCAAGGATGGGAGGGTTTGCTTTGGCTCACAGGCTGCGGGGACAGTCTGTTATGGCAGTGAATCATGGTGGAAGTAGCAGTTAGCATCCTGATGTCCTCAAATCTTGATGCATGTGTTAGGTTTCTGTTGCTCTGAGAAAGGCTATCACCAAAAGCAACCTGGGAGAAGAAAGGGCTTACTTGGCTTATACTTCTAGGTCACAGTTCATTGCTGAGGGGGGTCAGAGCAGGAACTCAAGCAGGAAATGGGAGGTAAGAAGGACTGGAGAAGAGTCCTTGGAGGGATATTGTTTGCTGGCTTGCTCTTCAAGGTCAGATACCTTCTCAAACCTCCCAGGACCACCTGCCCAGAGGTGGCATCACTCACAGTATGCTGGGGCTTCCCATATTAATCATTGATCAAGAAAATGCCTCTCCTCAGGCTTGTAACAGGCTGGTCTACAGGGCATTTTCTCAAATGAGGGTCCCTCTTCTCAGATGACCCTAATTTGTGTCAAGCTGACAAAAATCTAACAAGCTCTCTGGAACAGGAAACAGAGCAGTCAGGAAGTCCAGCTGGGTTATTAAACCTCAAAGACCCAGCCCCTATTACTCATTTTCCTCAGTGAGGCTGTCCCTCTGCAGGTTTTCATCATCTTCCCAAATAGCAGTAGTAGCTGGGCCCCAAATATTAAAACACACGAACTTATGGGGGCATTTCACATTCAAACCACAACATAAGAAATCTTGAAATCTATAGTTATAGTCTAGCTCTGACACCCTAACAAACCTTCCTTCCATGGCAAACCCAGGCCCTTATCTCTGCTCCGCTCCCAGCCAGTCTGCCTTGGGAATGCTGGTTCTGCCCCCCTGTGCCATCTTGTGGCACTCCAACCCACTGGGAAAGACCAAAGACTTAGACTCAGTTCAAACTTAGAGTAAATAGATTTATTCTTACTGCTAACAGAAGGACAGCAGCCTTAGAGCCCAACAGCAAGGCAACAAAGGGAAGGGCTTATGAAGGTGAACCTCAAAGGCGGATATTACAGTTATGTATGGAATCCATGGCTGGGCAAGAAAATTGTTCTGCTTCTCTCAGCTGTCTCCTTTCCTGGTGGATAATAATAAAAAGACCATTTCATCCCACTCCCACAATGGTCAGTAAGTTTACAAAAGCAGGAACACATTATCCTATTCTTATCTCATGTGCAGGCCACTTGGATCTCACAGGCATTCCAGGGCAAAGATCAATGGCCCTTAAGGGATGCCTGGTACCATATTAAGTTTCCTCCACCATCACAGGGTAGTTATGTGTAAATTATTACACAGGTCTGAGCTCTCTGGGGGAAGTGTCACTAATTGAACTGGGGTAGATCAGGCAATCAGGTTAGGGCTGGCTGTCAAGTCCCCACAATCTCTTGGCCTCTAGGGATGTCAGTAGCTGGGCCTCAGTCCCTCATACTCCTCAGTTCTGGCACTTTTCCCATAGGCTGTTGGTGGCCCTGTAGATGATTACTCAAGATATTCTTGCTTGAATTCAATACTAATGACTACACGGGATTGTGCTTTGTAACCAGGAGTGTGATCCATTGCTATTGGATAATCCTCCTGTATGCAGTGAATTATGTATTCCTCTCATTGGTTAATAAAGAAGGTGATTTGGCTTATAGCAAGGCAAAATAAGGACAGGTGGGAAAGGCAAACTGGAAATACAGAGAGGAGAAGGGCAGAGTCCAGGGAGGTGCAAGCAGCTGCTTGGAAGCAAGATGCTAGAGAACAGGTAAAGCCATGAAGCCATGTGGGAAAATGTAGATGAATAGAAATGGGTTAATTTAAGTTGTAAGAGCTATTTAATAATAAGCCTGAACTATAGGCCAAACATTTTGTAATTAATATAAGCTTTTGTGTGATTATTTGGGACTGGGCAAGCAGGACACAAAGAAAAGCTTTGCCTCTGTTTACAATCCATTATAGAAGTAAAAATCTAAAATAGCCAGGTATGGTATTGCACACCTTTAATCAAAGGCAGAGACAGGCCAATTTCTGTGAGTTCAAGTCCAGCCTGGTCTATATAGTGAATTCTAGGCTAGCCAAGACTACAAACTGAGAACCCGTCTTTAAAAAATTAAAGTTTCTGAGCAAACCCTCCACTCCTCTACTCTTTTAGCTCTTTCCTGCCCAAACACTACTTAACCCCATAAAAACTTCTGATCTCTTTGTCTATCTTTCTTTATGTCGCCTTCTACCCTTCCCGCTTTCCATTTTTCCATATCTGGCTGGAAACTCTCAATCACTTGATTTTCTTAGTATTTTTGTTTTGTTTTCTATATACAATTTTATTTATATAGATTTTTAAACAATAGGAACATATGATTCCTCTAAAAGCTAATTTTGGTAAAGTTCTAGACTTACTCCTTTTAAATATGTTTCTATCACTTGGGACAACTCATTTTTTTCATTTTTCACAGAAAAATAACCTTTATCATATGCTATTTTATATGTATTTATCCATAATTCTGAAATTTACTTTTTTTCCTCCACAGTGTCTGTCTTTCCATGAGCCCTGAGTCAGCTGTCCAGCCTACATCTTATTCTTGATCTACTACAAATGGAGACAAAAAATATCTTCCAAAGGAGAAAGGATGCAGGGTCTCACTAGATCCCTATGTGCCACAATTTCAATGTTCTGACCCAAACTACCATAAACCTGACAACAGTCTATATACTCAATACAAATGTCATCCAAGTGCCTTTTTCCTCCCTGACCTGAACCTCAAGAGGTCAGGAAGAGAGTCTGTGTAGGAGGCAGAAAGGATGAGCCCACATGACTGGGAAGAAGGGACATTGGTAGTTTTCCTGTAGGCTGGTTGGAGAGACAATGCCTGGCTTCCATCCTGGAAAACCCATTCTCCTCCTGCCCTCATCACATGGCCAGGCCCTGCTTGCATTTCTGAAGACCACCTGCTTGTAGCAGCCTGTTTGATTTCATCAGCCTCAAGATCAATGGAATTTGTGCCTGAGGGTGACAGTTCACTTCTGTAATTATGAGAAAGAAGTTGATATGTATCAAAACACTAAAGGAAGTAAAAAAAAATCACCACCACCAGCCTTGACTGTTAGTCTGTTTGAAATAATTCCTTTTTATTCTTAGCAAGATAACAAATCTTTATACAGCCAACCATGTTTTGTTTTTTATTCTCCCTACATCTGCCCTCTCATGACAGTGGAGCCGACTTGATGCATCTCCTCCTTAGGTTCTGTCTTCAAACGTTAATGAACTTTATTTGAAGGTTCTGTTGGCAGTTGACTTCCTGCTGAAATCCACTTACTCTTTCTTTAATGCAGTGTTCTCCTTGCTCAGAGACAGATCCTCAATCAAAAAAAAAAAACAGTTTTAATGAGATCTCTGGTGTCCCTGCTGCTCCTCCAAGGGAAGCTCCATCATTTTAATAATGGTTGTCACTTTAAGATGTGGGGTAAGATTGAAATCCACTCTTTTGAGAGTGTATAGGGAGCTAATGAAAAATCACATCTCATGTTTGTTTAACAATAAAATTCAGAATGATAAGGTTTTTTGGCAGACAGTGACAAATTCCTGACATCCTACACTGAATATTTAATGAAATATTATTTTAATAATAATATATTGCTCCCTAGGGCCCAGGGCCGTTTCGGGCATTTGTAAGTAGTAGCTCATTTATTCATCATAATACTTTGGCTAGGAGCCACTGCTGTCTGAAGTTTCCAGACAAGGAGACTGGTAGAAAATTTAGGTGACTGTCACCACATGGCTAGTAAGAGTCCAAGCTGGGATGTCAGCCCACGCATCTGGCTTAACTACCTTATTCTCTTCTGCTTTCCACGTAAGTTACTTTGATTTGTTTTGGTGTTGCGATGACAAAATACCGGAGGCAGAACAATTTACAAAGAGTTTATTTAGTTCACAGTTCTGAAAATTCAAGAGCATGGTGCCAGGATCTGCTTAAGGGAGGGCCTCTGGTGGGGTAGCAGGTAGCTGTGGAAGAGCATGGGGGGGAGGCAGACTTTCCTTATAATAACTCATCATCATGATATCGAATCCAGCCCTGCACAAATGCAAGAATTAGAAGGATTCCTTCTCTTACGTCTCCTCCTGTTGCTGTGATGTAGTCCTCCGAGAAAAGTAATGTAAGGACAAAGGGTTAGCTATGGCTCACAGCACAAGGGTAAAGCCCATTGTGACAGGGTAGTCAAGGTGGCAAGAGCTTGAAGCAGCCGGTCACATGACAGTCAGAAAGCAGGGAGGGGCGAATGAATGCATGCTGGTGCCCAGCTCATTTTCTCCATTTTACACTGTGAGTTCCAGGACAGCCAGGGCTATCCAGAGAAACCCTGTTTCAAACAACACCTGTGCATGTGCGTGTGCATTTGTGTGTGTGATGTGTTCGGGCTCAGAATTCATCATGGTAAAGATATTTCTCTTCATTTAGCTATAAAGCAAATTCTGTGGGAAGTCATGACTTGTGAATAGTTTTCTTGAGAAGTTATTGCTCTTTGTTCCATTTTTCCTTGAAAAGGCATCCCTCTGCCTCTGTTACCGGCTTCCTTCTATAGACATTTAACATTTAGTAGGAGCTAAGTTAGAAGAGGGCTCCGCTATTACCTTTAAGACAGGTTTAAAACTAAAGCATTTCAGACAGTCTTTCATCAGTTTGGCCAAAGGTAAAAAACAATGAAGACACAGGAGAAAAATGATCCCCTGTATTTCTTTTATTTTTATTTTTTTGTGGTACTGGAGGTGGAACTCAGGGCTTGCCTTTGGTAGGCAAGCATTTCATCAGTGAGCTGTGTTCCAGCCCTAAAGATGACAGCTATTTTGTCACAATAACCAAAAGTGAATTTTGTTTGTTTGTTTGTTTGTTTGAGTTAGGATTTCTCTGTGAAATAGCCCTGGCTGTCCTGGAACTCACTTTGTAACCAGGCTGGCTTTGAACTCACAGAGATCCGTCTGCCTCTGCTTCCCTAGTGCTGGGATTAAAGGCATGTGGCACCACCATCTGGCCCAAAAGTGTATTTTACAAATAATGTGTTTTCTCTGCTTTAAAAGGCTATTATCGATGGCCTGAGTCAGTGTGGGGCCACTAGCCACTACTGAGTCTTCAAAGTCGGCTACTCCAATTTGGGAGGTGGTGGAAGAGTAAAGTGTACATCATATCAGATTTTAAATACTTGGTATGAGGAACACCTTTAAAATATTCCATAAACACCTTTTGAATATCAATTACCTGTTGAAATGATATTTTATATGTATTTTGTTAGATAAATTTTATATTAAAATTCATTTAATTAAAAAAAGTTCACCTTTACAAATGTGCAGATGTGGCTGTGGGACATTTAAGACTGCATGTGTGACTGTATGTGTCTCTGGGCCCTGATTGTGGGATGTATAAGGCCGTATGTGTGACTATATGTGTATCTGGGCCCTGATTGTAGGACATTTAAGACCATGAGTGTGACTGTATGTGTCTCTGGGCCCTGATCTGAGGTACCAACATTTCGCACGTGAATTATTGCTTAAGAGGTTTTCGTTGAGAGCTTTAAAAGAGAAAATAGTTATAACAGTTAAAACAGTCATTTACCCAGAAGCCTCTCTGACCAAAGGAGTCAGTCAGCTAACAATTATTATAACAAGATAGAAAAAGGTCAGGGAGTTGAGAAAATAGGATATACAAGTAAATTCAGGGACAAGATGCCAGTTTTAGCACAAAAAGCTATCGAGGGGCTGCCAGTTAAATGTTGGCGCCTCATGAATGACATTTCTTAAGCACTAGTATTTTTTTTTACAATTATATTCATTTAATTCCTTGTCGGTGCGATGCCATTAAAGCTCTCTCATGTCTCCCATGTCTCTCTCAGTGCTTTCCTGTGTACTTATCACTGGTATTTTTATGTAATTATTATCAACATGATAATGATTGCTTTGTGTGAATTCTACACAAAGGCCTCTCAAATGACAAGGAACACACACCAGAACGGAGGTGATCTCAGCTCTAGTGATAATCTTTCAGCAGTTATTACCATGGCAACTAGAATGGTCACATCTGTCCCATCTGCCAGGCAATTATCAGTATTGGGAGTTCCCATTCCCCATTGTTGAAGTTGCATTTCTACCAGTTATTTTCTGAGAGACCCTACAGTTCATCTGTGCATTTTGCTTTATTTCTATAGATCTTTGTCACTTGTGATTCTTCCCTCTGCCATGTTATATGAAAAATGGCTATAGCATTTGCCAATGGAAGAAGGTAAAGGAGGTGGTGATATTGAGCCCGAGAGCTTTCTGTACAGTAATAAAAAGGATGGTAGGTACTGGGGGTTGGACAGATGGGTCAGTGGGTAAGAGCCCTTGCTGTACAGTGTGGGGACCCGAGTTCAAACCCTAAGCACCTATGTAAAAAACTGAGTGTGGACCCTGTGTTCCTTTAACCCCAGTGCTGTGGGGGGGGGGACAAACCAGAAGAATAATAGGAAGGGACATGTGACATCCTCCTTCATCCTCTGAGCATGTGTGGGAAAGCAACACGTGGACACAAACCACATGCCTACTCGCATAAA